>OY365811.1:22328737-22513187 GCA_959347315.1 Bimastos eiseni
TAGGGAACTATCAGAGTCAGTCATCAGAGTCAGTCATCAGAGTCAGTCATCAGAATGATTCATCACAGTCAGTCATCAGAATGAGCCATAAGAGTCAGTCATCAGAGTCAGTCATCAGAATGAGTCATCAGAGTCAGTCATCAGAATGAGTCATCAGAGTCGGACATCAGAATGAGTCATCAGAGTCATTCATCAGAGTCAGTCATCAGAATGAGTCATAAGAGTCAGTCATCTGAGTCAGTCATCATAATGAGTCATCAGAGTCAGCCATCAGAATGAGTCATCAGAGTCAGTCATCAGAATGAGTCATCACAGTCAATCATCAGAGTCAGTCATCATACTGAATCATCAGAGTCAGTCATCAGAATGAGTCATCAGAATGAGTCACCAGAGTCAGTGATCCAGTGAAGCAGCTGCAATTAAAGACTAAGCTAGCTTCCGTGAGACGGAGATTGGACGTTCAATGCGCTGGTGAGAACGACTGCGAATGAATTATTTATTGGGGAGGGGAGTAGGAACAATTGTTGTCCAGAGACCAGAGATGACAGCAATCTAATTGTGTAATTGAAATTACATAATTTGAATTGTAATTGTAATTTTTAATTTGTAATGTGTTGCCATAAATTAATGTAATTCGTTATTCAATTAGGATTTTGTCTGTAATTTGTAATTTCTAAATACATTATGAAAAGCAGATTACTTAGCGTTACTTGCAACAGTAACCCACCAATATTCCAAGTGCAGTTGGCAATCTGCACACAATGCACAGATTACAAGCCCTTCGAAGCTAAGAAAGGACTCACTGTCAGTTAGAACGAGTACCATAGGTACTAAACTCTGCTGCCCGGTTAATATAGCCTACGGCGGACACGATCCGAACACGTCGCTGATCTTTTGCGTGATAACTTACATTGGCTGCGAGTTCCTCAACGCATCTCATAGAAACTATGTCTAATCAAATACAAGGCACTTAATCATCAAATGCCAGATTATATTACTGAATTCTGCACTCGAGTAAGTGGCAATCAAAATAGGGAGCGGCTGCGCTCCTCATCAAAGAATCTGCTGCTTGTCCCACGGTCCTCTACGAAGTTTGGGGACTGTTCCTTCTCCGTCTCCAGATCAACTGCGTGGAACGGTCTCCCAGAACGTATCATCTCTTGAAGTATTTAAATCGCGACTTAAGACATTATCTTTTCCAACAATCATACAACTGTAATTGACATTTTTTTCTCGTGTACAGCGCCCTTTCTTTTGGCCTCGGCCGTCCTGTGGCGCTATATAAATTGTCTTCTTCTTCTTCTTCTTCTTCTTCTTATTATTATTATTGTTATTATTATTATTATTATTATTATTATTATTATTATACTAGTAATGTTGGTTGTCTGGAATAGCCTTAGTGATCGGTCTCTCTCTGTTCTGGACGTGTCTGTTAGGTATGAGACGGCCAGTGTGTCTGTCACCGTCACATCCCATAGGAGGTATTTTCCAACGCGCCATGGGACAAGGGTTAGGCCGTCCGGTCTTCTGATATTTCTTCTCGCTAGGTCCACGGGCTCCTTTGACGAAGGATATCCTGCTCTGGTCAGACTCCTGCATATCAGATCGTTTAAAGATGCATGTCGGGGACAGCGACCAGGTCCCAAGCTGCACGAGAGACCATGATGTCCATTAGCGTCCACCGGGGCATCACAGGGACATCCGTGAGGCCAGCAGATCGGGGTTCCTAGCCTTAAATCCACTGCCGCCCTGACTGTCTCGTCATCTAGCCTTAGGCCACAGCTGGAGACAGAAAGAGCCAAAAGCCAATCCCCCGCGTGTGGGGCGACTGCAGCCCCACACACTTATTATTATTATTATTTCGAAATTGTTGTTGTTGTTATTATTATTATTATTATTTCGAAATTGTTGTTGTTGTTGTTATTATTATTATTATTATTATTATTATTATTATTATTATTATTATTATTATTATTATTTCGAAATTGTTGTTGTTATTATTATTATTATTATTATTATTATTATTATTATTTCGAAATTGTTGTTGTTGTTATTATTATTATTATTATTATTATTATTATTTCGAAATTGTTGTTGTTGTTGTTATTATTATTATTATTATTATTATTATTATTATTTCGAAATTGTTGTTGTTATTATTATTATTATTATTATTATTATTATTATTATTTCGAAATTGTTGTTGTTGTTATTATTATTATTATTATTATTATTATTATTATTATTATTATTATTATTATTTCGAAATTGTTGTTGTTGTTATTATTATTATTATTATTATTATTATTATTATTATTATTATTATTATTATTATTATTATTATTATTATGGTCTTCAATGTTAATTAATGGTGATGTCGTCCGGAGTAGCCCTGCTCGTTGGACTCCTGAGCAGCGAAAGTTCCCTTGAAAGCAACTGCGTTGTAGCGTTGAATAGTCATCGAGATGCGCTGGTAGAGGAAAGTCGTCTCCCTTTGCTCCCCAGTGACGGCGCTCAGTCTGTGCCCCAGTTCTGAAAGGCAGCTTTGACTTTCGGAATTGATGGGGCCAAAGGTTTCGAATGTCACCGGTGTGAAGACGTACGTGGAGGCTAGCTCGGCGTATTTCTGAGTTTTGAGGTTCGCCGCCCTCTCGGCCGCTGCGTCCGCTCTTTGTGATGTTTCTGGCAGATACGACGTTGCCATTGTATCTGAGACTGTCGCGTCCCATATCAAACACAGCCCCGCCCGCCATGGTATATGAGTGAGTCCGTCTGGTCTTTTACCATCAGATCTGGTCAAGCCCACCGGCTCTTTGACAATGGGGATCCCTGCACGGATTAAACTTCTACAAATAAGGTCGTTCAGGGCCGCGTGTCTGGGCCAGCGTTCCAGGCCCAGGCCACATGAGAGACCGTGATATCCATTTCTCTCGACCAGGGCACCGCATGGACATGAATGAGGTAAACAGAAAGGTAACCCAAGTCTGTAACCCACTGCCACCCTCAGGGACTCATCGTCAAGTCTCAGCCCGCAGTTTGTAATCGGTAGGGCTAAGAGCCAGTCGCCTGCGTGTGGTGCTGCCACTGCTCTAAGACGTGCCTGATTCTGGGAATCAGGCATTTTGGAGGCGAGGTCAGCCACTCCGAGCTTGATCAAAGGGTCGTCCCATCTCGATTGTTTGTGAGCCCAAGCTTCTTCCGGCTCTGGTACTCCGTTGGTTTCCCTCCATTTGGCCTGAAGGATCCCCAGGGCAGGGTCCTTTTTAGACTTTCCTCGCAGAATCCTTGTCTGGAGTATTTCAGTGGCTGCGGCCGATGCCAAGAAGGCTGGAAGTGCCAGCGAAGCCACTGATCGGATGCCCAGTCCTCCTCTTTTGATGGGCAGGGTGACTTGGAGCCATGCCTCGTCGATGAGAACAAGATTGAGCACCTCAGCGAGGCCCACCCTCAAGGCCTTGTCATACTCCTCCAGTCCTTTGTGGCCGTGGCATGGGCCGCTTCGGAGGGTATATAATAGTCGGGTGGTACTCAGCGTGTATCGGAGCAAGATGAGGGCGTCATGTGTGGCGATGGACGTTAGTTTTTCCATCATGCACATTAGCTCCACTGTGCGCGTATTCAAAGTGTTCGTCAAGGCCGTATCCGTTGACAGAGGTGCGCCTAGAAGTGTTCCCTGTGAAGGGTTAGTCCATCTGAACTGTCTTAATGGTTCGAAGTCTCTCTGGATATCAGCAGAAGTCGAAATGATCTCGCATTTTGTTCGATTTAGGAAAAGACCGAGTTTTTCGCATTCGGTTTCGAGTCTGTTTATATCTTCCGCAACCTCTTCTGCTCTGCCACCTACTGTTACGTCGTTCAGAAAACCTAATGTGAGCGGCGATTTCCTTTGGATGAGGATGGACTGTAGAGGTAGACAGAAGAGTAAGGGACCCAAAGAGTCGCCTTGTTGGGGCCCCACTTGGGACAAGACACAGCAGCGACCGTATTTCAGATGTGAGTGTTCCAAGTAAGCTAGATTGCAAAAAGGTGCCAGTTCAGTAAGAATGTTATATAATGCTGTCAATATTTCAAGTCTGTATAGGCTGTTGAATGCGTTGGAGAAATCTATTTTAGCTCTGATTGTTTCGTTGTCTAAACTGTTCAAAAATCGTCTTGTTGCGTGTACTGCTGCCTCACATCCTCCTGGTACACCAACTCCGACGTGTCTGGGAGAGAGGTATTCAGCAAATTTAGGCGCCGCGTAAGAGCTGGCACATTTGGCTGTCAGTCTGCGCTAATAGTAACCAATGACAATGGGCCTCAGACCTCCAGTGCTTTTCCTAAGGGCGAAGAGAGTTCCTCCGAAAAGGGTTGCTCGAATCCCAGAAGAGCATTCTCCTGCGAGAATCAAGTTTACCAGAGCCGTAATGGCGGCTAGCAGAGTTGGGCCCGAGTCTGGTTGGCTTACTAACTCTAGGATGTGCTGGGGGCGTAGGCCGTCTGGCCCACCGGTTGATCCCGCCGGGAAGTTGAGAATGCATCTGATTACGTTCTCCTCGGTAATCTGAAGCGGGGCGGCATCCGGTGGCCTGGGCACTGGCTCCTGGCTCTGAGGTGGGGGCGGATGTTTTGTTTTGAGCTCCTCCCATGTGGTTTCGTTAATTGGGATTGGCTTGTCCTCCGAGCTGAGAATCCTAGCTGCTGCTCGGATATTCCCATCTTCCAATTTAAAGGCCACGGTTGAGGCCCTCGTTTGTTCCACTTGCTTTCCTTCTTTCTTTCTGTGTTCTGATCCCTCTTGTCCGATAAAGAGCAAGTCAATGTCCTTGGAGCTTCTGGTCAGAAAATCGCTAGATCTTTGTTTGATTTTTATGGTCATGTTATGGCGTCTGCCTCCTCTTGTAGACTTGGCTAATGTCAGTGCACCAAAGGCGAAAAGCTGCCTCCATTGGGCCAAGGATTCATGGATCTCGGAGAATCCGTCCTTTAATTGTGGTTAACAAGGCGCTCAAACCTAGTCTGGCTGCTTTGGGTATGTGTTTCATCAGACTGGCAGTCAAGCATGGATGAGGAATGGAATTGACTACATTTATCTCATTTGTACCCAGAGATGTTGCTGGCAGTTGTGTCCTTGTATCGGAAGGTTCCTCTGTCGGGACATGGGGACCTATTGGTGGTTTGTGAGAACCTGGGCAAGGGTTGTCTCTGGGTCCATGTCTGTGCACGAGGCCATTCTTGTTGTGCAGTTTCCATTCGCTGTGGCATGCTCTGCAAATTCCCTTTTGTTTGGACCTTGATCCCTCTCGTGAGTCAACGATCTGGGGTTGTTTGTCGTATGAAGAGGCCATTCAACTGCGTGATATGGTCTTCCGACTCGGAGCGGGTCTTTGTTGTTAAGATACATGGATAACGTAAGGGGAAGGGAATGAAGATACATGAAGTGGGTTGAATGGAACCAGATGTATACAAATTCGGTTTCAAATGTTCAAAATTGAACGTCTTTACTGCGTTGCCATAGCAATACGTATTATGACGTGGTGGGATGTTATAACTGCTCAGCGGTGAATATTATGGAGTTAGATTCTGGTTTCTATTTGCATAGGTTACACCTTTCGATTTAAAATTCTGAAAAATCTCTTTCGTAATATAAGACAATCTATAAAAATCTCTTATTCTGGCCTCAATTGAATATTATTATTATTATTATTATTATTATTATTGCTATTATTATTATGACTGACAGTTCTTTAATTGACAATCCCTGTGGGCTGTTTGAACGTGCCTCTGAACGCTACGGCGTTGAATCTTTGAGTGCAAATGGAGAGACGTTGAAACAAGTGCACGGTCTCCATAGGATCTCCTAATACGGCGGTCATGCTGCGACCCAACTCAGACAAGAACTCGCGTCCAGCGATTGATGGGTCCCAGTGATTTGAATGCCAAGGGAACGAAGTCATATGTGGTGGGCAGAGTAGAATACAAGCAACACTTTCGGTCCGCGGCATGTTCAGACGGGACCGCCAGGCACTGCCGAAGACAGGTGGATGTATGAGGCGGCGCACGCGAAAGCCCACCGCCACCCTCACGGCCTCATTGCTCAGACCTAACCCGCAAGAGATGACGGGAACAGTCGAGAGCCAATCTCCAGAGTGGGGTGATGACATCGCGCCCAGCCTTGCCCGGCTGAGTGGGTCATTACTGGAAGACAACACTGCAGCTTTGTCGATGTTAATCAGTAGTCTGGTCCAGACCTTCTGACTGGTCAAGGCCGATACCTCACCATTCGGGAGTGTTGGTGTGCGGGCCTCAAGGATTTCTTCCTTATGATCGTCGATCCAATCCTCCGAGTCGAGAACAGCGGCAACGAGCGACCTGGTCGATGCAACTGAGGCTATATAAGCTGAAGATGCCAGCATCGACACACGTCTAATTCCTAATCCGCTGTCTCTTATCGGGAGTGTGGCCTGTTTCCATTGTATATCGCTGAGCTTGATGTTAAGGTTGTTTTATAATCCAACTCAGCATAAGTGCGGCCTGAGCCTGGAGGCAGGTCTAGTCCTTCAATGCCAACTCCAGAGAATCGCTATGTTTGAGAAGAACTTCATCTAGCGCTTGTCCCTTGAACAGCGGAGCGCCAAGAAGAATCAATGAATCACGCTTCATCCTCCGAAAGTCTTCAAATTCCAAGTCCGTTAGTTCGGTTTCAGAACAGTATTCACATTTGTTTCTGTTCAGCCGAATGCCGTGCGAATACTCAAGTTCATTGATTGCGGCTCGGTCCTGCTGCACCTCCTCCTTCCTGCCCCCAAGCGAGATGCCGTCAAGGTAGCCCAGTCTGAACCCGGAGCGGAGCGATTGGAGAGTCGACTGTAGCGGCAGACAAAATAACAGCGGGCCCAACGGATTCCCCTGTTGAGGTCCCATCTGAGACTGCGCCACAAAGGAACCATACTATAGTATGGACTGCGCCGATTAAGCTTGATGGATGAACGCATATAGCTCAGGTATTGTGTCATAAACTGCCCGCATCATGACATCTCTTCGTAAGGTATTGAATGCATTGGCAAAGTCCAGCTTCACTAAAACGTGATCCCGCGGCATATCCGTGACGAAGCTTCTTGCAGAGTGAACCGTTGCTTCACTGCCGCCCGGTGTTGCAATGCCCACCTGGAGTGGGCCGAAGAAGGATCCTAGTCTGGTCAAGGCGTATTTGTTTGCGCATTTCGCAGACAGCCGTCGCCAGACGTAGCCAATCACGATTGGTCTGAGACCTCCTGATTTTTTTGAAAGGGCCTTGAAGGTGCCTCCGAAAAGAAGTTCTCGTATTTCCTGTGAGCACTCACCCCTCAGCAACACATTGATGAAGACGGTCAACGCTTGTAGGAGAGTCTCAGCTTATTCTCGGTTGTTGAGTAGGTCGAGTAGGTGCTGGAGTCGCAAACCATGCGGTCCCCCAGATGAACCAGCCGGGAATGACCGTATCGCGTAATCGAGCTCTCTTTTCGTGACCTGGAAAGGGACGGCTTGCGCCACTTCCGGCAAGTCAGCCAGGTTGGCAGCCCAGTTGTCTGTCGGATGCCTTTCCTGCATAGCTGCCAAAGAATCGTGTGTCGCCTTGACTGCAGAGGATGCGAGTGGCGGCACGAATGTTGCCCTCTTCGAGTTTGGCACCAACCGCAGCCAGGCGTAGATCCTTAGCACCGAGGCATCTTGCAATGCCATCATCCTCCTGCTCCGTCTCATCCCTGCTTGGCTGTCAATGCGCTTCTTGATTACATTGGCCATATTTCGCCTGCGACACGCTCTTGGTGGTTGTGCCAGTATGTTGGATGCAAATCACATCAACTGACGCCAAGTCTCAACTCCAGCTGGGTTGTTATTTATGGAGTGCAGGATATCAGTGAGGGCCCGAGAGCAGGCGAAACTGGCTCCTTTTGGGACATGCTTCAGCAATCTGCCGCCATTCTGTCTAGGGTGTCGGGCAACACTATATGTGACCGCCTCGTCCCCTGCTTCTACTGGAATAACAATTATTATTATTATTATTATTATTACTGGTAGCAACATTTGCAAATGTTGTCAGTAGCGACCAAGCTACAGGGTTATTCGGTCGTTGTAAGGTAATGTAGGAGAAAGTTTATGGGTTCATTGTTGCACCCAGAGCCACCCTCAGGCAATTTGGCACCCTGCAGTCATCTATTAGAGCGTTCCCCCACCTCCGCTGCCCGAACATTAAAATGTGGGATATATGGGTTCATGCACACACTGCTCGCAGCGAGTCAATTTGCCCTCAACTATTTTTGAATTGCTAATTCAATACTATTGTTTTCTGAATTATCATAGAATTTATTTCAGAAACAATTTTTTCCTAAAATTTGGCGCCTCTCAAATTTGGCGCCCTATGCGGCTGCCTATGTCGCTTATGCCAATAGCCGACTGTGGTTGCATCAAATGAAACACTGCGGTGGTTAGAGACAAACACAAATTAGAAATCTTGCAGTATATTGAGGATGACAGAGGGTAACTTATAATGTTTCTTCATACCTACCCTAGCTTGAAACATTCCAAACCCCCATGCCTCTCCATTCTTCCACGTGGAGGCAAAATGTGACTTCATAGAATAAATAGGGAAGGCTTGGATCTCATCATCCTGTTCAAGGGTATGCATTCAGATCAAGCTCTTCTTCGTCTATCCAATCCACGCTCTTTCCATTTACTCGTTTGCGATTACTTTCCAGTTCCCGACGTACAGCGACTCTCAGTGGCTTGCTGCTCTTTTGGCGGGATGATTGATTCCTGCATATGTGTCACAGTATTGCTGCCTCGCTTCCAAAACGCCAAAATTGACACCGAGCGTAAAGTGTACAATCCAAAATGTATGAATTAAATAATCATAATCGGTGTTGTCAAATTGTGGGAACAATCACTGTTAATTAAGTGGCGCTTGTTTGGTTGAGTGAATGTTTTTGGTAAAATTGCGAATTTTTATATTTGATGTGATGATGTTGCCCGCCCCTATAGGCGTGTGACGTCATTTATAGCCTCTCTGAAATGTAATCTAAATACACGTAGCATGTTGTAGCTCATTATATGTAACCTACGTTTATCATTGTTTGTTGGATAAAACTTCAGGTAATGAATATTTATTTTATATTACTGGAGAGGAATATTTCTTGCAACCCACAATTTGCAAGATTAAGACTACCACCGAATAGCAAAGATGAATAAGACTGATGAGTAGTCGGAATTTCAAGAAAACATAGGCCTATATGTAGGCCTAGGCCTAACCTAAGTTTAAGCTACAGGCAGAAGATGAAGTCTGAGGAGACACACAATATTGAGCCCTGTCCCACACTAAGAGTAGAAGGCTAAGCTTGATTTCAACGACATTTTACATGTACATGTTTTACATTTACATGTACCCTACTTGTCGGGTAGATGTAGTCCTACGAAAATCAACCACGTAGCCTAACCCCAACGAAATTGACACAAACTAAAATAATTCTTTGCGTGCATAGAATTTGGATTAATGGAAACAATATTTAGAATACAATTTTTTATGGAAGTTGGGTCGATGACTTATTGAAAGATGGTATTAATTAACATCAACAAAAGCTCCTTCGAATAGTTGCAAGGGGCGTTCTATGCAATATTTAGATAGGCCTATATCATATAGCCTATCCTACGATTCAATACAAGTGATAAGATAGGACACCGAATGTGTAAGAGGGAGAAGCATTATTCAACCTAGAGAATTGATACAAAAGGTTTCTAAACGGAATCTGTTATTATTTGGCATGTTTGTTGATTTAGTAAAAATCTGTACTATACTTTATGCTGACCATTTGAGAATACTTATTTTCAATATGGCCGTCGGGAGTTAAAGTTTCTATATCCTACGCATTATTTGGCATAGGAAGGCGCTTTGATGTCTAACCGCAGATTTTGTTGCCCAGCGTTCAGCAAACCGCTTAATTATTCATATAATTAACTGACTAATCTAATAAACATACAATCAATTTACAGTTACAAACGAGGGCGTAGACTTATACGGCTTTGTATATTCAATTAGTCATCATCATCGGCTTTGATTGAATCGCTTCCAAAGAAATTGCATTCAACATAACACATTACGTAGGCATGGCAGTGTTTTCCGAGTTATCTTAACAATTTCCGAAATTCTCGCTAAATTCCATCCACAAATTTAATTTTCCCAAATTACTTTGAACGGAAAATCTAATAACCGTGAATAGTCAGAGTGAAGGCAAAGATGGGAGCCATTCATTAATGCGAGGTCCGAGGCAAACGAGCATAGTAGGCTATATGCCACAGCAATCTCAGTAATTGCAATTGCAATCATTAAAACGAAAATTCAATTGAACCAGCTATACTAATCATATATATGTCTGCATATATGTGTGTTTGTAGGCCTATTTAGTTTTGTATGCATTCTGTGGAGGTCTATATGATTATGATGCATGCATGTAAAGGCCTATGCATATAGTCTGTCGAATGTTTGTGAATCATCTGAATACATGTATATGCATTGCCTTTGAAACGGATTTGCATGCTTAATGGTTATTGTAATAACACCGTTATTATTTTGCATATTAGGTCATCCATTTTATAACGTTCGATTGGGATCCGCTCAATGTGGCTTCTGTCGGCGATGTCGGTGTCACGATATAAATTGAACCCCAAAACAGAATCTCCCTATAACTGAAACACTGCCTTACCGGAGATTCTGCATCGGAATAAAGTCTCCTCATCGAAATGCAATATCTCCATCTTCGATACAAAGTCTCCCTCTACTTAGATATCCCTTCAATCTTCGGTTGTTTTTCTATATAATTTTAGATAAGATTTAGTATGTGGTTTTTCTGAAATAAAATACTTTTATTCTTATCAGAGTTTTAGTTGAATTGAAAATGAAACACTTTTGAAAGGAAATCAGAAAATTATGAAATAAATGAATCACGCATGTACAGAGGCGGCGATTCCTAGGGGTTTGAGGGGGACATGTCCCCACCCCCACCATTTACAGAGAGGCGACACGTACGCAGAGGCGGCGATCTCGGAGATTTGGGGGACAAGTTCCCCCAACTTTAACAGAGAGGGAACAATTTATACCTGTGTTCCCCCACCACATTTCTTACTCCTCTCATTGAGCGTCCCCCACCTGTCAAACGATATCGCCGCTTCTGAGCATGTAGGATTAAAAGCACCACTAATTTGTAGGACGCGCTCATGGATAAGCTGGTTCCCCGCGATTTCGCTTTGTGGGCATTGTAGGATTATGAGTCTAGGCCTACGATTACGATTAGAACATTAAAACACAATGTTATATAATTAATAGCTCTTACCTCAAAATTGACATTTGCGGTTGCTTGCTGGCACTGGTTTCTGACATGATTCTGCTGTCACTTATCCCAATCACTAACTATTGATGCTGTATTCCTAATGCCAGTGACAACATATGTTGCAGAGTTCTAGAAAATGAAGCAGGCGGATAGAAAGAGAGTGGAGGCGTTTGAAATATGGATTTGGAGGAAATTTATGAAAATTAGCTGGAAGAAAAGTATCAAATGAGAAGGTCCTGGAGAGAGTGGAATAAAGGAGAGAGTTCTGCTGCAATCGATTGAAAACAGGAAATACCGCTGGCATGGTCATATATTCCGACGGTCTGCTGTTAAAGGTACTGGATGGAAGGATGCTGATGAAGACGACAAGAGGAAGGAGAAGATTGAACATGCTGAGTGATCTTGACAATGGAGAACCTTATGTGACTACTCAGAGGAAAGCGAGTGGCAGAAAGAGCGGGAGAAAAAGAAGAGGGCGACAAACCTGCTCATCAGTAGAAGACCGAAGAAGAAGAAGATTCCTAATGCCAGAAATCACTAGGCTTAGCTTCGCACCGATTCTTAGCGGGTTAAAACTACCGCTGAGATTGTGTTGGATAGTGGTCGTTAAATATTGTTAGTGTCCGATGTATGAGGGCAGCAGGCAGCGTATTAACTATACAGTGAGTGAGAAACAATGGGAATTACTATAACTGTACTGGCTTCCTGATCCGAGCTTACACCGGCTTCTATATATACAATTCTTGATACTTGCGTTGATTTCTGTTATTCGTATGCGCTGTGACATTGTAAACCGCATATAATTGATCTCTGGCGAATGGTTGACGGACAACTGATCGATGCATTCGGCCGATTAATTATTCAACATAATCACGAGAGACGAAATGCGAATGTTGTCCCAACTTCACAACGGATTTTAAATGGTCATTTGGTAAGAATGGAAATCTTTGACGATAGAGATCACTTGGTGGTAATTTCAGCATGCTTCACCAATGAAGTGTTGTCTGGTGACTCCTTGAACGACGGTCATGGTGGGACTTCTGACGACCTGAAATAGCAGTGCATAGGCCTGTGCCTCTCGTATATTATAACGACCTCTGGCTATGTTAGCCAGCATCATCCTCTGCCAACCAAATATGTCTGGTTGCGGAGTTTCTACCGCAACATTTGCTGCTTACACCAGTGGACTCTTGGGGTAAAGGCGTGGCCTACTTTGTATGCTGTTGGAGCGATGCGAACGCATCTGGCTCTATGCCATGAAAAACCAAGCATTAGCGGCGCTCCCACTTCCCAACGCTTCCAGTTAGAAAGCAGAGGCGCCAAATAATAGAGATAAATGGGGACACTTGACACAGACAAATGCAAGCGTCATCAATTGACTTCCATAAATTGCGATTTTCTGCAGTTTTTTTAAATCTTTTGTAAACAGTTCAAATCGCTTGCTTTCTGTTTTTATGAAGCTACAGCTCGATTTATAAATTAGGCCTAATCAATCAATTGTTATCTCCAGTTGACATAAACTTTACCCGAGAAAGGGGATGAATTAGTCTCTTCCTTCCAGACTTTGTTTTAGAAAATAGTCTCCAGAGGTTGAATATCTCTTAAACATATCCACCGTAAGGGGAGAATCTGCTTCTAAATATAGTCTACGGGGAGACTTTTATAGGGAAACTCTGTCACGGGACACCGACAATCATTCAGCTCGAGCGATGTAGGATTCCATCAATGCAGGATTTATGAAATTTGGCGTTTCGTGTCGGGCGGAAGCAATTTGTCGGCAAAAGGCATTCCTGGTGAGAGTCCTGACGGGATAGAACGACCCACCGATGGCTCCAATGGACGACACCAACACGTCCCTCCTCCTCCACCTTCCTCCTCCTCCACCTTCCTCCTCCTCCACCTTCCTCCTCCTCCTTTTCCTCCTTTACTACCACCGTCAGCACCCGTCATAACAGCTGCCGTCGTGGTATTACGATGCCTGAAATGCACAGGCAATTAGGTTGGTTGGTGTAAATGGTGCGCTTGAGGTTGTTGGCAATTCCGCTCTCGTTCCACGGCCTCCCGTCTGATACCCACCTCACTTATATATGCGCAATGAGGAAGGGGGACTGGTGGTTGACACGGTTCCATCCTCACAACAAGGAAAGGGATGGAAAGAAGAGAAGGAGAAAGAGAAGAAGTGTGAAACAAGAGATTGGTGTGTCGAAGGAGGAGTGGTTGCTGCGAGGGAGAGGAGAAGGAGAATAAAATATACGGCGTCAAAGCGTTTAGGGCTTAGGCATTTGACGCATGCTAGCCACTGCTGTCGGCCGAATCCACCAGCGAAACGTCGTCGTCTGTCTCTCTATATGTGTCGGTCTGCCTATGTTCCTCTTGTCTGTCTCTCCTTCTCCCTTCTTCTGGTGGATCGAATTGGACGATTTCGGTTGAGACCGGTTCGTCGTTAGTCTTCTCATGCGGATCTTCGTAACCGGACGCTGCAGTTAATATGAAGGGGGCGAACGACGGAGGAGGCAACCACATCCGGCGCTTGGGCGCAACGAATGCTCTCGTCTTTCTACTCCTTCTGTCCGGAACATGGCAAATCGATGTAAGTCTCGTCTTACGTAACTGTTGCCTTTGTGAACCATTACGGGATATGCGGAACAAAAATAGGTCTAGATGGTAGGTATCTAGGTAGCACGAGTCACAACACGAAGGCTGTTCCATAGCGAAGGGCCAACAGAGGCATAGGCACGATGCTGAGCTATGGCAGTTCTAGACTGCGGTACTAGAAGATCGTAACGGTCTAAAGAACGGAGAGGACGTCCGGTGATAGCTGAGTTAGGTTTCCTGATAAGATCACATAGCTAGAGTGGAGCTTGACTCAACAACGCTTTGAATATCGTGCGCCTAACACTCTTCTCGCAATGAGAAAAAAATTCGTATGAAAAATGTACTTTTAGTGTCGAAAATCGCAATTTGTGAAAAAAAATTTTTGAAGTTGTAGTTGTCAACAAAGACTAACGGAATAAGGAATAAGACCGTAAGCGATAGGACGCGCATATACATTGGCTATCTGATTTACAGTTCCTGGGTTTATATGCTGTCACAAACCGGTTCCCGTTACAACCAGCTACGATCTCCTCTATAGGCCTAATCCTAAGGTAATTCCTTTCCTCAAACGTAGATTTACCTGTAGAGTTGTACATAAAAAGAACACGAGATGGCTAATGTGTCAACAGATCTATTGTATGGTTGTTAACTAGGCTTTATTTGTAGGCCTAAGTGTTGAAATGTTCAACCTCTGATTGTTTCAACGTTTTGTTTTGTTATATGGGTGGCCCTACATACAGATCTTTTGTCCCTCTTAGCTCCATTAACGAGCAGTTATTCCTCAGAAGTCTAAACGAGAGATAGTCATCGGAAGAAAGTCGACTGTGACCAATTAATTGATCAAATGAAGAACGACAGGACATAGGGTCAACACTTGAGGTTTCTTTAGTTCTCGGATAGCGTTTACTCACTTCCTTAGTTACTTCCTTCCATAATTATTATTGCCTGGTTTTACTTTTAGTAATTTATGTTGGAAATCGTCGCAGGCTTTGTCCCAACTCAATGGGCCTCCGAATGAAATATGACTTCATGGCCACGTTGGCTCCCATATCCACTCTTGGTCATTTCAGCTGGAGACCGATGCAAAGCCAGTCATTTAGAGAATAGATCTAGTAACCAGCAAGAATCAGACCTGATCTAGATTTAATATTCGATTTCTGTTCTAAGCATCGACATAACTGCAAATGCATGGTGTCATGCAATGACAGGTAACGACTTGTAGGCCTACAGCTCTGCATCGATTGCTTCATCTCGCAATCCGAATCTCCATCTTGCCTCCTGCACACTGTAGGCAACACACACACACACACAGTCGACTCAGACCATCATCAAACCATCGGTCGATTCGATGATGTTTCCAAATAAAATTGACGAGTAATCGTTTTCCCTGGGATGAGAACAATTGCGTGTATTAAACGTTTCAAAACTGAGAAATATTTATGTTGTGTACTGTCATCGAGCATTTATTCTGTTTATGGGTGTATAGGCTATAGTTATTAGTGTACGTAGTTTCCAGGCATTAGCATTACAAGTGTATAGACTTCCATTGGGCAACCCTTTCTGGTAGCCATGGAATACTGTTCATTGATTAGTGCTATGGACCACGTATACGTCATTGCATTCATTGGAAGTCTACGTCAGGAAAGTACAAAATAATGGAAATGCAAATGTAATCGTTCGTGCGTCTGGGAATTAGGAGCGCATTAGCCACGAAGTGCAGCCGCGTCGCCCTACACCTGCTGGACCAATGTAATAATGGCCCGGTCTTCTATTGGTCTCTCTTGCTTTCATAATTGAACCAGTGGCATTGGACACGACATGAGATGATGACTCAATCGACGTCTGCGGATCAGTTCATTAATATTGCACGACTCAATTCGATGCATGTGTGTTATTGAGTGATGCCCGTATATACTCGAGTGGACGTCGTCGTCTCAATCAGACAGACACACACGCCTCGACCAATACGTCATCACCGTCGATATCACAACACGTGCGCCTGCAGACACTCAATGGGCCTACCTTACTGCCGCTGCTGCTGGTGGTGGTGGTGTATGGACGTATACAGTTCCCAGTGCCTTTCCTCTTAGGAGTCTGTCTGTGCTTTGATACAATTTGCCAAGTCAACACACAGTCTGTCTACTTTCAGATGCATCTATTGCTTTAGCATAAAACTCGACCTTAGTCTGGTCAACACTTCAATGTCGTCATCGTTTGAGGAGCCGCAGTCATGAGAGCAGCTTCTCTTCAAAGGGCTTTCACACATTCGCCAATCTGTGACAGGATAACTGCGAATATATATGCCTGTCATCATCGCCTTAGTTATTGTCTTCGTTGACGTCAACGTCATCACCACCACCCCCACCACCATCACCATCATCATCATCATCGTCACCGTCATCGTCGTCGTCGTCTACGTCATCATCAGCAGCAACATCATCGGCATAATCACCACCACCACTAAAACCATCACCATCATCATCATCATTATCATCATCATCATCATCATCATCATCATCATCATCATCATCATCATCATCATCATCATCATCATCATCATCATCATCACCACCACCACCACCACCACCACCACCGCCACCACCACTATCCTAACAACCACCACCACCATAACCGTCATCAGTAACAATTTTCTTATGACTAAAGATTTATGGCGATGAATGAGGGAAAACGATAATAGTAATAATTTTTTCTGTCGTTCTTACCTTTTCCTCTTGTTGAATCATCTTCAACAAAGCTGTGTGCAATGAACTCATGCTGACGAGAGAAAATTGGAGGAGGTTCCAGAAAATCATAGCTTTTTTAAAGCTTGAATTGAATCAGCCTGGCTAAGCTCTCCCTGAGCTTTAGCAGTTGGATAATTAGGAAAGCAAATTAAACCCTTTGATTGGTTTGAATTTGATTGCTTCACTCTTCCAATTATACTCTATTTCCATTGGTTTAATTCAATTTTAGAGTTGGGCATTCGGTCGGTCTTAACCCACCTTTCATATGATCAATTATAACTGGCTGTAACGAGTTTGCCAGTCGACAAAAAGCTATTGACAGAACCATGAATAAAAAATTAATTACTAAAATAAATACTACTAAATCCCTCACTCAATCATTCAATTTCTACAACTAACCAGCCAATCAGTTAGTCAGTCAGTCATCCAACCAACCAGTCAATCAGTCGGTCAATCAGCCAGTCAATAAGTCAATCAGTCATTAAATCAACCAGTGAATCAGTCAGTCAATCGGTTGGTAAAATCAATCGATTAGCCAACGATGCCAATTGGTCTGTTTGTGTAGGCGACCTACGAAGGATTCATTGCGGAGGAGGAGGGTCTGCATCCGATTGGCGATGAGTTCGTGGACCCTGCAGGAGTCGTCCTGCCATCCGACGGATCTCTTTCGGAGGTCGAACACCGACCCTCGTCATCGGCTGGGACAGTCCGTCGTCAGCTGCTTCTGCTGAACTCGCCGACCGACCGACTCGGCTTCTGCAATGAGTCGACCGTGTCCCACCTGACGGCTCTTCACTTCCAGATCCTGGAGAACGGACTGCGTGAGTATCGGTGTTGGACGCCGCGCCTGGGTCGCCTGATGACGATGCTGAGGCAGGAGCTGAGCCGAGGAGGCTCACCGTACGGCAGCCGAAGGCAACAGCAGTCGGCCAACGAGGGATCGCGCCTGCGCTGTCGCATCCTATTCAAATACGACACATGTCGCAGTAATTTCGCAAAGTACCGATCGATGGATAACCCAGAGATATCGATAGAATGGCCAGATGAAATATTGAACGTCATCAACAACACCCTCTGAATGATCCATGGGTTACTAATGGCGCTCTATCATGACGTATCTCGGTTGCTAGGCGACCTCAAGAAACAGATGACTTTCAGTTTTCTCCGCCATAGAATTCCGTTCCTTCTTCACTCTCATAATATAGATCTACTTCAGATTCATCGTCAGAGACTTGTTACCCTGAATTTCTTCCGACTGGACTACTATCCAATTTCCTGTAAGAAAAGTTGATAGTTCAACCACTCGGAAGAATGAGTTCCTTAGACTGGGGTAGATAATTATTTAAAACCACTCAATTTTTCTTGCAGTTTGAATCGCTGTCTCATTTGAACCGTTAACATTACTTCGTGTCTGATTTAGAATGAAATTCGCTGAAGTTGTTTGTTTTCTGACATGACACATATATACAGAATCTATGAAGAGTTGTGCTTAACTTCATGATCTTGGTTATATTGTGTCGATCTGGCTAAATATTTAGCTTTAAATTACAATAAAATTTAGAATAATTGCGGTGAGAAAAATACGAACAATAAGAAAAAGAAGAACTACGTGCAGTGACAATTATATCAACAATAAGATTAGAATAATAGTTAGAGGAGGACGATGATGATGATGATGATGATGGTGATGGTGGTGGTGGTGGTGGTGGTTTGGCAAAAGTCCTTAACAACTCTTTAGTTGCATTGCTGCTGTGTGCGAGTGTACACATAAATAGCTCCTAGTAGGGAAGGTTAGAGGCAGTCAATAAAATAAGGAAGAGGATGATGGCCTATCGATACAAATTAAGTTAACTGACAGATGGAGCCTGTCGTCCATACCTTGCAAATGAATCTGGGGTCATTGATAAATGCCAAATGAAGTAACTTAGACATTGAAGACAGACACGGACGATTTAGTCAAAAACATGGATGACAAGATCAACTTTTCAACAATTCTATGCTCATTCATTCAGAGATATGCAGGTATTGGGTAACGAGAATCGTCCTACTGCGGACATGTTTGAACCCAGTAGGAGGGGGGGGGGGTAAAAGTCCTTAACATTTTTGGGCCTGAGGGTGCGTCGTGAGCTACCCAGCGGAGCCTACGCAAATGGGAGCATTTGATGCCAAATGGAGTGCACTTTGAGCTGTTGTTGACCTAAAATATGATTATATAATAAAATTACCTAAATCATTTCGATATGTGAATCTTTTTATATATTATACGGAAGGGAACTGAACTTTTAATTCAACTTATGCTCATTCGCTGTCGAAGCGCTGAAATTTGCAGTGTCTTTCAAGACTTCAACTGCGGGCCATAGTCATATTTTTAAAATTTAGTTTTATAGTAAGACTATGTATGGCCTTGCAACCCAGCTTCGTCTGGAATTGAATTCGTTGCTCAGCGGGTGTGCCACTTCGCTCTTGAAATTTCCCTGTGGCTCTACTCAATGATGTCCTGATAATTCGGCGAGCGCTCCGAGTCATGCCGTTGTTTATAACTAACGCGCCCGATGTGCATACTAAATCAGGCACTTCATAATTATGATGTGAATGCAAGTAGCCACCGTTAATTAATGACATGTCGAAAGTTCGAATGTCCAAATATCGGAACGTAAAGTAAATTGTGTGTCAGAAAATAGTGATGCTGGTCTTGAGATTGGCAATATGCGCTTTAGTAAAAAGATTCCTATTGCTAGAGCGTTCCTTTAGCGAGTCTTTAGTATAGGCCTACAGTTACCGTAATGTTGGGTCAAAAATCTTTGCACTGTAGATTTTTGTGCACTGTATCGCTGTCTAGTATAGTTTTTTCTTGATATTTCATACAAACTGTTGAATCATGACGAGCAGAATAATTATGTTCTAACTTGATGATGTATGTTAAGCTCTCTTCGTCGGCAGAGTAGAAAAGAAAAGAAACCTTGGAAGAGTAAAAACTGTGAAATGTCAAATCACAAACCACGCAGGGTATACCCTCCTCCCAATGTACAAACTCATCGAATATTCACGAAGCCTAAGACCCTACAGGGGCAGGGATGGGAGCAGCTACCACCTTTCCCCTCCCCCGTGGCGACGCTAATGCAACCAGCATATCCTACATCAAATCACTTGCCATCCGGATAACTGAAAGCCAAGTGATGCACGCAATTCCCACTTGCTCAGCTCAATCAGCTTCAATTAGTCGACCGACCGAATCAGATCGACCCTGGGACACAGTCAGTATTCGTCAAACTAGACTTCACGAATGCTTTCAATGGTCTTAGCCCTGTCAACCGTTTCACATCACACTTCTTATAAAAATAGCTTGCATACAATCACTTGATTTACCGTAAAACCTCTGTTCTCAAGTATCGTGACTACTTACTCTCTTTAGTCGCAGTCTAGTCTACAACAAAGAGGCGCCTTAAAGCCCTCATGTTCTCTCTCTGTCTCTGTCTCCCTTTGTCTCTATGTGTCTGTATCTGTGTCTGTATCTGTGTCTGTCTGTCTCCTTCTTGGAGTGTCCTGTCCAACCATCCAATTCTTTCTTCGTACATGGGTCATCTTGACGATATGACCTGTGAAACGATCGCGTTCATGGTCCAATGGATTTCCAGGCGATCATCAAAGAAGCGGGTTAAATAATTGATGTGGGGCTAAACTTTAATAATGTGAGATCCTACCCACCCATAAAGTTGATCTCCACCCTGGACAGTTTCCTTGTGATGCATTCCTCATTGGGAAGCCTCTCTCGTTGGGAGCGTTCGATACGCCCTGGAAACGCCTTACACTGAGAGCTCACTTATTTCATGACTACCTTCGATATTTAAACATGATGCCCGGAGCAATATTGCTACTACTCATCTCTCAGTTCGCCATATTTGCTCACTTGTGTGGCACGGTGGCCGATTGGTTAGAGCGGTTCGCCCGTAACGCTCAGTGTACGCTGAGTGAGCGGGTTCGACCCTCGTCCCAGGCGTCACTGTATAGGGACCTTGAGCAAATCCTTCGCACACAATTGCTCTGCAGTGCAACTGCAATTGCGCTGTCGAGGCGTGTGCACTTCTGAGCAAAAAATGTTGGAAGAAGGGCGATATAAAATTTCAAAATAAATAAATAAACTTAGGAGAAAGTGGTGCACAGGTGAGGAAAGTGAGTTTCAAATGACTGTGAAGTAACCGACCACAAGGGAATCCTAATCAACTGCTCTTTTCTTTCAGTTGAATTGCTTCAAGTCATGTTGTATGGACTATGAATTGCTAACGCCCTAATTGGGCATCGTGTTCTATGCATAGCCTGAGCATATGCGTATGTGATCAATTTCCTCTGGATATAATTGGTCCCTTTAATCCGCAGCAAGACTTGCGTGTCATTATTATACATGTATGTCCAGTACAAAGCAGACAGCAGCAGTGTGTCCTGTTCTCCCGTTGTGATCCTAGCTGCTGGATGCTGAATACATCCCAGCCGTCGTCACACCTGAAGTGCTCAGGTGTGACGACGTGCTTACTGCATCGATGCTCTTATATATTATATATCAACTGACTTTTGATGAATTTTTGGAGACTGAATGTTTTCGACGTTTGAACTGTTTGTGCTTTTTTGCCTATAAGCTGAACTCTGAACACTTCTGGACAGATATCTCGAGTGGACGATATATAATTGCGCTGAATGAATAATTGATGATAGTATTCTCAGCAGCATTACCTGCCTTGCTTTCTGTCTTGATGTATTTATCCCCTGGTCTTCTAACTTACTCGGCATCACCATGTACATGCAGCCTTCTCTGTCTGTCTGTCTGTCTGTCTCTCTGTTCACATTTATTTCTGCCACCTTCTCTGTCTCTGACTCTGTCTCTTTCTCCATCTATGTGCCTCTGTATGTCCATCTCAGTCAGTCTCTGTCTCCATTAAGACAGAATGACGTTTAATGCTGCGTGCCTGGCGAACCGCCCTGGCCCAAGACCACACGAAAGCCAGTGTGCTCCTTCCGCATTGACTCGTGACCCGAGTCATGTTTGTCTGTCTGTTTGTACGTCTGTCTGTCTGTGTCTTTCTCTCTCTCTTCATACGCACACACACACACACGCACTACCATTTCTTCCTCTCTCTGTTTCCCTATGCTCATTAGTACCCTTGGCTCTGCCTGTAGACCTGAATTAGTCATTCTGTCTTAAATCTTCTGTATTTAGGATCTTTAATATTGTCAGTGTATGTTTGCGCGGGTTTAGTATTCTCTTTCTCTATATACGTCTGTCTGTCTGTGTCTTCCTGCTGAGATATGCTGGAGACTCGTATTTTATTTAACGCATACTTCAAATAGATTAAATAAAATTAATTGCATGCTCCAGGCTGGGCCTCAACCAGATGAAAGTGCCGCAGAAAATCGAAAGAATCAAATGAAAGAAATTGTGACAGAAAACAGATTATAAGAGACTCGTCGTCTACATGCAGAACACGCCTATAGCGGTCAACGTACTGCATTGTCACTGCAGAGAGGCCGCTCTGGGTTCAAATCCCCGCAATGGCAGAAATCATGTGTTTTGAGATATATATTTGCACAACCTGCACTCCCCAATAGCCAATTAGGGTAGAACGAGTACATTGCGAGGAGGAGGACTGGTCAACCGAGGCTATGAACAAGTTAAAGTAAAAACATGGGTTCTTCGGGACCCTCGATCTTTTATCATGAGTATTATGCCGCCCCTTACGGACCCTTAATGATTACTGATCAGTGGGTCCCCAAGGCGTCAAAATCATGCATGACAACCTGTTGGTGATGAGGCTATTTGCTTGCTCCAAAATTTGATCTTACTAACTTGGTTGGAATAAATTAGTTTGTATCAAAAGAAAAGAAAAAAATAGTTGCAATCCTCATTTTGGTGCCCCTCCAACTCGGCGCCCGGGGACATATGTTCCCCTCTGCCCCATAGCTACGCCCTTACCTTTCCATCACCTCTGGGTTTCTATTCTGAACCTAATTCTCACCTTTCAAGAACTCTTACCCAGAACTCACCTTACTTGATATTCCACCTGTCAATCTTGGACCAAAAAGACACCATCCTTAACAGCTATAGGCCTACTCTGCCTCCTCTGACCTTGAAACCGGACTCTGGCCTTCGATACAGCGCTCGTGAATAAGCTGGTGCCCTGCGCTTGGCTTTCAAGTGACCCTTTAAAAGTTTGGAGATCACGATTACGATTACGGTTTAAATGCAAAACATAATCAGTCGTAGCCTTACACGGGCTGGTTTCGCAAACATTAAGGAACCCCTGGACTCTCCAGAACGGACGGAAAACGCCCTGATGGTCTGACGCTGATTCCTTGGCGAAGAGGACGGAACCTGGTATGGGATACGACAGTGATTGACACCGTGGCTCCATCATATCTCCAAGTGACTTCATCTTCGGTGGGGCTGCAGCGGAGGTGGCAACCACCAAGAAGACCATCAAGTACAACCAGCTCGCTGTTAGCTATCTCTTCGTTCCATTGGCCTTTGAGACCATGGGCCTAGTCAATAACGAAGGAATAAACTTTATCAAAGACTGGGGTCGCCTTATGACACATGTCACCAGAGACCCAAGAGAGACCAGCTACTTGTTCCAACGATTGTCAGTCTGCATCCAGCGCTTCAATGCAGTTGCCTTCAGAGGCTCTTTCGTGCAATTATAATAATAATAATAATAATAATAATAATAACAGTCTTGGCCATAAGTCTGTAGTCTATAGTTGTCTGAAATACATGTAATATAAACTATATACAGATCTGATAGTTTTAGTTATTCTAACTTATGCAACAAAAATAACAACAGGTATTATTATATCTTGTGTGACACAGTGGCAAACATATAAAGAATTGTAAAGTTGAATATTTTAACGATTTACACTATCTGCAGTACGCTTAAATTGTACTTTTAATTTATATAAAATTATAATAGGCCTGTAACGCCTATTTTAATTAACCCGGTATTGGCCTATCCGCGGTTTGTAGTGCATTTTATGAAAGAGGCGCCAATTCTGTAGTTTGTCCTCGGGCGCAAAATACCCTCGCTACGCCTCTGCTCACAGGATCGTTTAAAGGATTGCTCTTATATACTATTTGCATAAGTTTATATAATATATGCTTTTATATGTTGTTAGAGTCAGCCTAATATTGAAACACACGTTAGGTAAATGTGCAAAAGAGGTTTATTTTTCAATATAAGAAACAATATAGGCGCTCAACAATTTGAACTTCGAGTAGGTCCTAAATGTTTTTACAATACTATTGTTAACAGGACGGCAAGCGAAGTTAATACAACTTAGAAAGTTGCAAGAATATCAGAAGCGTCTTCGAACTTCAACAACCGAAGATCAAGCCTGTCGACGGGTACCCGTCCGAGACAGTGCTGGTTAAGTCATTGCTCTCTGTCTGTCTTTGACAATACTTTCTACTGTTTATTTCGTCACTTCTCTTTATCTTTCTTTGGTGATACCTTCTATTGTTTGTTACGTCACTGCTCCCTATCTTTCTGTTGGTCATGCTTACTATTGTTTGTTACGTCACTGCTCCATAACATTCTTTCTTCGATGCATTCTATTGTTTGTTACGTCACTTCTCCTTATCTTTGTTTTGGTCATGCCTTCTATTGATTGTTACGTCACTGCTCCCTATCTTTCTCTTGGCGATGCTCTCTACTGTTTGTTACTTCACTTCTTCTTATCCTTCTCTGTCGATACCATCTATTGTTTGTTACGTCACTGCTCCCTTTCTTTCTATTGGCGATGCTTTTCGTTGTCTGTTACGTCACTACTCATTAGCTTTATTTGGCGATACTTCCTGCTGTAAGACAGAGTTGTTTCCTCACTGCTCATTATCTTTCTTTGGCAGTATCTCCTACTGTTTGTTACGTCACTGCTCTCTGTCTGTCTTTGACGATATGTTCTACAGCTTGTTACGTCACTACTCACTATGTCTTTTTAACAGTACTTCCTATTATTTGTTACGTCACTACTATCTATCTTTCCTTGACGATACTTCCTACTTTTTGTTACGTCACTAACTCAATACTCTCTGTCTTTCCTTGGCGATATATCCTACTGTTTGTTACGTCACTACTCGCTGTCTTTCTTTGACCATACTTACTAGTGTTTTTTACGTCACTGGTCACAATCTTGGTTTGGCGATACTTCCTACTGTTTGTTACTTCACTACTCACTAACTTTTTTTAACGATACTTCCTGCCTGAAGACAGAGTTGTTTCGTCACTGCTCATTGTCTTTCCTTGGCAGTATCTCCTACTATCTGTTACGTCACTGCTCTCTGTCCATCTTTGGCGATACTTCTCAGTTCTCGTTGGTTAAGTCACTGCTCTTTGTCTGTCTTTGACGATACTTTCTATTGCTTGTTACGTCACTACTCATTATCTCTTTTCAACGATACATCCTACTGTTTGTTACGTCACTGCTCACCATCTTTCCTTGGCGATACTTCCTACTGTTAACAGTACTTCCTATTATTTGTTACGTCACTACTATCTATCTTTCCTTGACGATACTTCCTACTTTTTGATACGTCACTAACTCAATACTCTCTGTCTTTCGCATTGTATACCACTTAACCACAAAACATGACAACACCAATCGAACTACGGAAAACCTTTTTAATACTTGCATCGTACAATGGCTCAATTTCAACCTAACGTTAAGCAGTTTGATTTTAACAAATAACGCAGAACCGAATGCCAAACAGAAATCGTCATCGTCATCGTCGTAGTCCTCACCACCACCACCACCACCACCACCACCATCATCATCATCATCATCATCATCATCACCATCACCACCACCATCATCATCATCATCATCATCACCATTGTCGTCATCATTGTCGTCATCATTATCACATTATCATCATAACCGTCGTCGTCATCACCAGTCTTGAGGTGGCGAACGAAGGGTTTCTGAAATCCTACTTCGCCGGCTAAATGTTTTCACAAACAGTTCTTTGTACGACAATAATCCACTGTCGTCCAGTCTCTTAATCCAACGACGCTGCCTCAATGTCAGCTGCAGACTTCGTTCTGAGGCACCCTATATATATTATATATATATTATATATATGTATATATATATATTTACACACATGTATGTATATGAATATATATATATACATGTATATATATATACACACATGTATATATATATAGTATGCATTCTTAAGCGATGTTCCTCGCATTCTAATTATTGTCATTACTTGGTCCGTTCAAGTGTCTTCTCTTAATGAACTCAGTGCAATTATGTATGCTCCATTGGAAAATTCGGTCGGTCAAGCAGTTAAGTGCTAAATGGTGGATTGCATCAAGAAGACATCTTTTAAAAGTAAATGAGTAAGTAAGTATCTGGTAGTTAATCATGTTAAGTCTGTCCATCGACCGTACTACTAAACAGGGAGGGATCTTACATCGACTGATCAGGCCATAATGTATGCATGGGACTTCTGAGGAGTACAAATGCTTATTGAAGATCAGAATGAATAGGTCGCCTACACGAAAACACCGACCATCTAGAAACGTTCCCAAACTGTTCCAAGCAACATTAAACTGAAGGCCATCAGCGCTGGCACTTAAGAACAAGTCGAAAGTATTGTTCGATCGAATTAGTACAACTCGTGTCTTGTGATCGAGTCTAAATGAGGATTTACGAAATGGCACCAAATGTGCATTAGTATACGCCTAATTGTCTAATTGAGGGTAAATAGAAATTGCTGTCCACTTCAATCGGAGTAGTTTACGAATTGCAGTCAACAATCCATCAAGTTCTTTTGCAAGCCTTTGGCCAAGCATTTTACAGGAACAGATACTTGCTCAATTCAATTTTGATTTGCTCTATACTGTTTTCAAAACACACGTTTGATGTGTTGGCACTTTGTTCTGAATATGTTACATTTCCCTATTAATTCTGGTCTTCCTTCCGATGCCGTGCTATCTCGGTTGGCTTACTATTAAACAAATTTTCAACAAATCCAGAATAATTTGTTTATCATCCGTCGCCTGCGCAGTCATTGTGTGAAGCATGGATAACCAGAATGATCAGATAATCGTTTTAAGGCAAGAATTGGCTAATAATTGGTAATCAATTTGAATAATGAATAGGCGACAGTCAATCAACCAGAGTTAGAATTAGCTGCTACTTAATCGATTAGCTGACCTATTGGAATCCAATTGATTAGTTACTCATCTCTGAAACGGCTTCAGCGATGAAGCAGCGACGGAGGAGGCAATTACACAGATGTATACGAGGAAATATCACTGGAAAAGACGCGATCAATAATAGACACAATTTATAGCACAGAAGACAAGAAATGAATTGATTTTCAGCCTATTCGAATTATTTTTGGGAGTCTGTATAGGAACTGAATTCATCGGTGAGCTTTCTAATGTAATCTGAGATGATCTGGATCTGACCAAATTCAATCAGTCTAATCAATTTCTAATCACTTCTATAGCGCCTTTACAATTATGCACCGTGCATGAATTAATGACAATCAAAATTAAAATTGCGGAAAAGTTTTAATCCAATGCAGTTTGCATATTGATACATTTGATGCAGCTGACAATTAGATTACAACAAGCGATCCAACCGGAAATTTCATTCATCTAAATCAAGTTACATTTTTATTTGATTATTTCGCTCATACTCATTTGTTGCAATTATGATAATTAGTTGTGCAAAGTTTATTTTGAGTCTAATGAGTATGACCAGCCCAATTCATGAGCAGAAATAAGGTTTTGTCTCGTTCGAATTGGCAGCTGGTGTTCCAGTCTTCGTTCTTTGAAACGCCACCCATTGCCAGATGCTGCTGCTGCTGCTGATGATGATCTCCATCGTTCTGTGGGTCGTCCGAATTGTCTTCTGTTCTTGTGTTGGCCATCACAGCAGTGGCCTGTAATCGAATTGATTCGACAGTCACCGTCGCAGGTCGGATGCTCCTCAGCTGCTCACAGTGCTTCAGATATTGGCGCCAAATCTTGGAGCAGCTGCCAATGCAGCAGAGTGCCACTGGATCCCCTACGACGGTCACGCATGACTTGGCTCGAGTCAGAGCAGAGTTGAGTATCTTATCGTCCGATAAGAAGCCATAAGTCATGATTTCCGACTCTTCCAGCAGATGTCGCGTGCGAACCGTAGATATGAAGACGGCTCGAAACTCTTTCCCTAAATTAGACGATAACTACATGCTAACATATACTTTGCGAAATTAAGCGAACTCCCATTCCTAGACTGACAGAGGTTAGAGGTGATGATAATGGTTCCTGCATCTTTGCCATCGGTGGTAAAAGCAAAGGAAACTCAGATACACCGTCATTTAGTCACAGATGCACCGTCATTTAGACTCAGATACACCGTCATTTAGACTCAGATACACCGTCATTTAGACTCAGATACACCGTCATTTAGACTCAGATGCACCGTCATTTAGACTCAGATACACCGTCATTTAGACTCAGATACACCGTCATTTAGTCACAGATGCACCGTCATTTAGACTCAGATACACCGTCATTTAGACTCAGATGCACCGTCATTTAAAACCAGATACACCGTCATTTAAACTTAGTCCAAAACCTGTAACTGACACCATGGACAAAATCACTTCTAACGCGGTTAATGATGACTCGATAAAATGTAATTAGAATGGCCAGGCTTGCCACCAAAAAGCTAATCCTATTGTCAAGACCTCTCAGAAGTATAGAGTGGGAAAGGTTCTCGTCAATCCATATCTAGCATGAGAAAGATGATGAGCTGTTGCCTTATACAGAGTAGAAGTAGGAAAATTCTAAGTCACAGCTTCCCATTCGTCAAACCTAGTCAAGCTTTATGTAGAGACCTGCGTCAATTTGCCAACAGCATGCTAACCATTAGAAGAGTGTATTGAAGAGAGAGCGTGTTAGAGTATGTTGCTTGTCTGCTTTGTCGCCTATAAATGAATAGATATGGTTATCTGAATCACCTGGGACATTCTGAACCTTGAGAACAACCACTCTTCCTAGGCAACGATTCTGGTGATTTCTTAACCGGTTTCTTATCATCGACACCTGAAAAGAATTCCATCTAGAAATATCAGAACTCTACCTTTAAGAAAGATTTGACTACATGGAATTTCACTGTGCTAGGTTCCCAGACGTTTGTAACATCTCTGCCGAATATCGTGATTTGGCGTTATCGTCGTCGTCGTCGTCGTCGTCGTCGTCGTCGTCGTCGTCGTCGTCGTCGTCGTCATCAATCATCAATCATCAATCATCAATCATCAATCATCAATCATCAATCATCAATCATCAATCATCAATCATCAATCATCAATCATCAATCATCAATCATCAATCATCAATCATCAATCATCAATCATCAATCATCAATCATCAATCATCAATCATCAATCATCAATCATCAATCATCAATCATCAATCATCAATCATCAATCATCAATCATCAATCATCAATCATCAATCATCAATCATCAATCATCAATCATCAATCATCAATCATCAATCATCAATCATCAATCATCAATCATCAATCATCAATCATCAATCATCAATCATCAATCATCAATCATCAATCATCAATCATCAATCATCAATCATCAATCATCAATCATCAATCATCAATCATCAATCATCAATCATCAATCATCAATCATCAATCATCAATCATCAATCATCAATCATCAATCATCAATCATCAATCATCAATCATCAATCATCAATCATCAATCATCAATCATCAATCATCAATCATCAATCATCAATCATCAATCATCAATCATCAATCATCAATCATCATCATCATCATCATCATCATCATCATCATCATCATCATCATCATCATCATCATCATCATCATCATCATCATCATCATCATCATCATCATCATCATCATCATCATCATCATCATCATCATCATCATCATCATCATCATCATCATCATCATCATCATCATCATCATCATCATCATCATCATCATCATCATCATCATCATCATCATCATCATCATCATCATCATCATCATCATCATCATCATCATCATCATCATCATCATCATCATCATCATCATCATCATCATCATCATGACCACCACCACCACCACCACCACCACAATCATCATCATCATCATCATCATCATCACCACTACCATCACCATCATCGTCATCATCATCATCATCGTCGTCGTCATATTAAAAACTATAATTTTATATTAGCGTGCAGATGCTTCTGTGCCATCGCCAGCCGCTCATATGGAGCCCATGCAGGACCCATTCTCCACAATCCACAAGAGACTGAAGAGATTCACATAGGGTTTCCAACTAATATCGAAGGATACTGGCATGCAGGTTATGTATGTACAATTGTATGTATACGTATACTTAGCTTATATATATATGTAAAATTATATGAGTGATGTATGTATGTGGGTTGTGTATAAGTGTATTAATAGATGTCTATAATGTATATGTGTATGTATATACATGTATGATCTGAACCTGGTCTGCATAGGGTGTCGTGATGAGGACCTCTTCTGGTTTTGATTCTCCCCATTCGTGGGGCCATTTGGTCATCATTCGGTTGACCCCTTCCACGACCTCTATCACTTCGGCTTCGTTATAAAACGACGTCGTGCCTTTCTGCTGCATTTCACGTCCATTTGCTGCATGGAAGATGAGCGGAGGAAACGCTCGGACGTCCTTCGAATGACCTTTGACCGAGGTAAGGATGTCGTCTCCGCCATAGAAGACCCTTCCTACGAATCGCACGATCTCTGGGTGGTTACGGTAGTTAGCTCTGAGAAGGACCATCGGTTTATTCTGCGTTGAGGGCCAAATGTTGATGTAGCTGGACATCAGTCGCTCCACCAAAGACACGTGGAAGTCCTGCTTCCTGGCATCTGCGCTGTGCACTGGTTCCGTCATCTGGATGTGGTCTCCAGCCAGCACCACGCACGTGCCTTCGTCTACCAGGCTCAGAGGCATAATGGCTCGACATTCGTTCGCCTGAGCCGCTTCGTCGATGAAGATGTGAGTGAAGTGACCTTTGAGACCGTCTTCCTCCAATCGAGCGATCACCAATGATGTCTCCAGTGTTGTCACGACGATCCTCCTCCTCTTTATGTCCTCCACCGTTGGCTCACAAAACGTAGAATTGCTCGAACGAAGGCTGTAATCGAGGATTTGAGGATCAACCCTGTTTACGAGACGGAATTTGTCGTAGACTCGAAGGAAGCTCAACTGCCTCTCTTCCACCAGCGGATGAAAGAAGCGCAGAATGTAGTCATCCGCTGCTCTGCAAGACACAGCGATTCAATGTCACATGCAATAATGTCATGTATGATGTATGACCACTGAAGGAAACTAAAAAGTGGGTTTGTCGAACTGGTTTCTATTTTTAACGATGCTGTGACACAACGACGATGATTAGCGTCGCCCTCCTTCTTTAGTCATTCTCGGGACTAGCATCTCTAGAGAACTAATAGTGACGGAGTTCACAGAAAGTCAAGCAACAGCAAAGACGCTTTGTACGACCGCTAATAGTAGACGTAGTACAGTTTAAACTGTCAGCCGAATTCGTCCAAGAAGGGGTCTGGACTACGGAAGAAAAACCTTCTAAAAATATGCCATGAATTAATGGTTTGAATGAACAAACGAATGAAAGTAAAGAAAGTAAAACAACGCGATAATGAAAGAATAGACGAAGAAAGACAGAAGAATGACGAACTAACAACAAAACAAATAAATGAGTTAACACAATGTAGGAATGAATTAACGTGTCTAGCAATATAAATTATATATGTGGATCAGAGTTGTTCACTGGTACAATTTTTATGGCCCGAACTAACGCGACCCATCCAAAATGGACGTGACACGCCCCGACTTTTGAAGAAATATCTAACCAGACCCATGAAGCGCGTGACTCGACCCGATCCGCCTTTTTTCCTATTTTACTAACATTATTTTTCTTCAGATTCAAATTCTAATGTCGCAAAAACGCTAGGCAGTCATGCCGCTATTTAGGATAATAATATTGATATCATTTAAGCTTATAATTATTAAACGCATCAGTTATTTGTTATTTGCTATTACCGAAATTTGATATCGCCCTTCTTCCAACATTTCTTCACATCAGTGAAGATACCCTTCGCTTTTTTCCATTTATTTTAGACTAAGTATAGGCCTACCTTCTTGATATATTCATGCAAGGGATTTTCGAACATTACTAGGCTTGTCTCGCCGTTTCATCCCTAGCTAACTCACACGCTTGTGATCCAAGGCCAACCCGACACGACCCAACTCGCGGGTCGACCCTACCCGTGGACAACTCTGATGTAAGATCGTCAGTATGAATATATCTTACTGGTTTGTAAGAGTACAGATGAGAATGTTTGCGTTTGAATTTTTGGCGGTGAGGACCATGGCTGCCTCAGCCAAGGTTCTCGTTTTCCCCGTTCCAAAAGGACCATAGACAACGAGAGGCCACGATGAAAGACCGCTTTTCAACACAAAATTCACAATCCTATTCTGGTCTTCGTTCAATGAAGACAACCTGCGCAGAAGCAATGATCACGGTTATATAAAAAATTATATACAATGCAGCCCTTGATTATAAAGCCTCCTACAAAAGGGGATGCGAGCAGTGAAACCGTCGGTCACAGGAAACAGTAGAAACCATTTTAAACAGTAGAAACCATTTTAAACAGTAGAAACCATTTTAAACAGTAGAAACCATTTTAAACAGTAGAAACCATTTTAAACAGTAGAAACCATTTTAAAAAGTAGAAACCATTTTAAACAGTAGAAACCATTTTAAACAGTAGAAACCATTTTAAACAGTAGAAACCATTTTAAACAGTAGAAACCATTTTAAAAAGTAGAAACCATTTTAAACAGTAGAAACCATTTTAAACAGTAGAAACCATTTTAAACAGTAGAAACCATTTTAAAAAGTAGAAACCATTTTAAACAGTAGAAACCATTTTAAACAGTAGAAACCATTTTAAACAGTAGAAACCATTTTAAACAGTTTTAATCTTGATTTAAAAAGATAAGAACATGTAAAAGTTTACAATTGCGTATATCATTATTATTAAGTCTTTGTTTTATTTATGCCCTGAGATACTTCACTTCCCCAAGTACTTAGAGATAACTAATGTGTCAAAATCGTTGTCCGAATGGTGAGGTCTCGTCTTCTGGGATGAGGGGAACGTGCTTTGGAAGGCCACAAGATTATAGCGTAGAACACAAATACATGTAGATAAACGCATGGAAAAGAAGCTTCGTTTAATATTAGTATTTATTATTATTATTACTATTATTTTTTGCTCGAGGTATTAATAATCTCTCAGGCGATACGAACAATATCCCGAGATGTGATGATTTTCTGGAACGGCAACTCACACGGCAGTGTGTGGTAGGGCAAATATGCTTCTGAAGGCAACCGTATTAAGGCGTTGGACTGCGGTAGCTAGGCGTCGGAAAAGATGTCTCTCTAATATCTCCAGTGCTTAGCGTTAAACGTTTGCTCAGGGCTTTAATTATTATTATTATTATTATTATTATTATTATTATTATTATTATTATTATTATTATTATTATTATTATTATTATTATGAGGCAGGCTGCGTTCCCACGCTGAAGAACAACTGAGATACGTTGGAACAGAAATGACGTCTCCATTGGATTATTATTATTATTATTATTGCTATTATTATCATTATTATTGCTATTATTATTATTATTATTATTATTATTATTATTATTATTATTATTATACATATATGTTTCACATTATGTTGTTATCGCCCATGATGAGCTAATGGAGTGTTGGCAATGTCCCGAAGAGGCAGACTGCGTTCCCACGCTGAAGAACGTTGGAACAGAAATGAAGTCTCCATTGGATCATGCGTTGCAGCACTCGTTCGACTACCCAACTCTGAGATGAACTCCAGTCCTTCCCTGGACTGGAGTTATTATTATTATTATTATTATTATTATTATTATTATTATTATTATTATTATGTCACATACAGTGTTATTCATCATTGGCATTGCCAACGGATCTGTCATCAGGCTATCTGGGTCGCCGCTTGTCAGTGGATTGTAATCTTGACATAGTGCCCTGAAAAGCCACTGCATTGAAACGTTGGATCAATGCCGACAAGTTCTGGAAAAGGAAGTTTGTCTCTCGGGTGTCACCGGTAGTTGTCGAAAATTGGCATTCAGTCTCCTCACTATTGAGGGCACCGAAGGTTTCTATAGCGAATGGAACAAAAGTGTATTTCTTCTCTAGCTCAAAATATTTTGTGTGTTCCTTGTGGCTGCTATCTCCGCCGCTCCTTTTATTATTATTATTATTTTTAAATTTTATTTATTTTTTGCCCTGAGGTACTACATTCCCCCAGGGACTTACGAGGTTATTAATGTAGAGATTTTATTGTCCGGAGGGTCAGGCCTCGTCTTCAGTGGTCAACGGAAAGGTGCCCATGAAACAGACTAGGTTGTAGCGTTGGATGCAAACAGAAATGCGCTGAAAAAGAAAGGTCGTCTCACGTCTGTCGCCACTTATAAGAGAAATCCGGCTACCGATTTCGCTGACGAAATGCAACGCCGAGGGGTTGAAACGGCCCATTGTCTCAATAGCGAGCGGTTGGAAATCATAGGAGGCAGGTAGTCCACCGTATTTTAGAGTTTTGCGGTCTGCCGCCTGAACCGACGCAGGTCCCTTCTCCCCAGTCTGGGTTATATACGAGGCAGCACAGGTATGAACAATTGTAGCATCCCATGCCAGGTACTTCCCCCTCGACCAAGGGATGAGCGTTGCCCCGTCGGGCCTCTTCCCATCAGATCTAAATAGGCCGACCGGTTCCTTGGTGCTCGGTATCTGAGCCCTGAGAAGAGACCGCCAAACGATGTCATTGATAACGTTGTGGCGCAAAGAGCGTCCCTGGGCCCTCCTACACACGAAGCCATGGTGGCCCTCCGGGCCCACCGCCTCTCCACAGTGGCATCTGTGAGGGCCACAAAGTTCTAGGTCCAACCTCAGGCCTACCGCCACCCGGACCGCCTCGTTGTCAAGGACAAGGCCGCATGTAGCAATGGGCAGCGCGGGCAGCCAATCGGCTGAGTGAGGGCTGCAAGCTGCGTCTAACCTGGCTCCATTGACCAAGTCGCAGGCGTGTCGGCGGATCTTCGTTTTGTCGATATCAATGAGTGGTCGATCCCAGATGCTCTGCTTGATTGGCATTGGATGTATCACCTCGGGCAAAGATCCACGGCGGGACTCCAACAGTTCCTTACCGTATCTATCTGGAGCCGTCATCGCAGCCGAGAGGATGGTGGTTTGCAATCCGAAAGTCGCTGCGGCTGAGGCCAAATAGGCAGAAGAAGCCAACGAGACAACCCTACGGATGCCGAGTCCACCATCTCTTATAGGAATTGAGGCCTGCAACCACTGGATGTCGTTCAGCATGCAATTGACAATTGCTTCCAGGCCCAGCCTCTGCAGTCCGTCAAGTGTCCCCAATGCCGGGTGGTCGAAACACGGAGAGCACCGGAGGAGGTAGCTGAGCGTAGAGGCTCCAAAGGACGAACGCAGAAGGAGCAGGGCGTTCTGTGAAGGCAAACTGTCCACCGCCCTCCGATGCGCATCACATTGGCCGTCCAGGGCGGCGTCTAGAGCGTCACCCCGAAACAAGGGAGCTCCCAAAAGGTTCAGCGCGGTCGCGTCCACCCTAGTGTAGCTGGGCAGTGGGCATATTGATGCGGACGACGCTTCTGGCATGAAGATTTCGAATTTATGTGGATTAAGTTGAAGACCCATCCGAGTTTCCAATTCGGCCACTACCGACACATCCCGGACCACGGCCTAAGCGGATCCGCCCAAAGTCAAGTCATCCAAGAAGCCAATCCTTAGCTCTGAATCGAGTGACTGCAGCACCGGCTGGAGGGGCAAGCTGAAAAGAAGTGGACCCAGTGGGTCCCCTTACTGAGGGGCCCATCTGCGATGATAGGATCAGATGGCCGAACTTAAGGACTGTGGAGGCCGAATATGCCTGGAAGGCAAACGGGTAAATCTCGGGGATCACCTTATGCACAGACTCAAGCATGATGTCTCGTCGAAGAGAGTTGAAGGCGTTGGTGAAGTCCAGCTTCACCAGCACTTGATTGGGTCCCATAGCGTCGACGAAGCGTCGAGTGGCATGCACCGCTGCCTCGCAACCGCCCGGCATTGCTATTCCCAGTTGAAGAGGTGCAAAATGAGATGTTAGCTTCGTCGTTGCGTATTTGTTGGCGCATTTGGCCGCCAATCTTCGCCATACGTAGCCCACAGCAATAGGCCTGAGTCCCCCCGAGTCTTTATTCAGGGCGATCATGTTGCCGCCAATCAAAATTGGTCTAACTTCGGGGGGGGGGGCAGTCACCACGGAGCAGCAAGTTTGTAAAGTCTGCAAGGGCCTCGACCACAGGCTGCGCCGCCCCGCCAAATCCAACCAGGTCCTTCAAGTGGTCCGGTCTAAATCCGTCCGGGCCACCAGCCGATCCCGTCGGAAATGTGCGGATCGCCTCTAGTACATCCTCAGCCGTCGCCTGCCACGCTCCGATCGAAGCTGGGTCTGGTAGACTCTCGAGGGCCTCCGGAAAGGGATCCTTAGGGTGTTTTTCTTGCAGTAGTTGGAGATTATCTTCGTTTACAAGACCCGGTTGCCCACCCTCGCACAAAATGCGCACCGCCGCCCTTATATTGCTGTCCTCTAGTTTGGAGTTAATGGCAGCCAGCAGCATTTCACTTTTGCTCCGGCGACACGTCCGATATCCCTAGTGACCAAATTCCTCTCTGAGTGATTCAGGGTCCGACAACCATTTTTCGGTCCGGTTCTTAATCACAGTTGTCATGTTGCGACGTCTACCCGCCCTTGATGGTTGAACGAGGATCGAGGGGGCGAATTCAAGCAAGGTCAACCAAGTTTTTGTGGATTGTGGTCTTCTGCATATGTTGAGGAGAGTCGAGGTCAAAGCCTGAGCGCAAGCTGGGCGGGCCCCCTTACAAATGCGCCTGAGAAGAGGCCCGCGGGACTCTGGATGTGAAATATCGGCAGCGCGGCCCTCAGCAGCAGTCACCACAGGCGAGATGGGTAACGTCGACGAAACCGCAACGGGTGTATTCATCCGTTGCCCCTCGGCCCCGCCGTCGACTCCTCCATCCGTGTCGGACGGCGCCGCTCCGGTGGCTAAGCGCTCCAGCGGCGGACAATTGGACCCCGGGCAGAGGCTATCCCTGGGGCCGTGAAGGTGAACCAGCGCCCCTCTTGAGTGCAGCTGTCTTGCAGACAAGCAGTGGCTGCAAGTGCCTCTGGGTTTTAGTTTTCTCTCGGGCTGAGACATCCGTGACAACCCTTACACAAATGAACTCTCATAGGTCCACTCTAAAAATAGTCATGCGCCAGATGCGGGGCATGACTTCAGAGGTGACCAGCGCACCCGAACGTATAGTGCACAACAGATAGGGAAATACCAGCGTATAGGTATTTTAGGATATGAAATCTATTGGGCAGGAACAGGTGTGTGAATATGGGTTGTAAACAAATACGCCCGCCAATTCGACGTGCGCATGCGCGTATGTAGGCCAGGTGAACCCTTACAAAATGCTAACAAAAACCGTCCAAAAACGTCCAAAAGGACGATAAGTGCAGAAACCACGACAGAGCCGGTGTCACAAACAGGCATTAATACAAACCAAACCGGTCAAAACGTTGAAAGACCAGAAAAACGAACGAAAATGAGGTTATAATCCTGTGAGTGAAACAACGTGCGTGCAACCCAGACGAGGCCATTCCAGACATTATTCAATTATTATTATTATTATTATTATTATTATTATTATTATTATTATTATTATCATCATTATTATTATTATTATTATTATCATTACCATTATTATTATTACTACCTTGGTAAGTAGTAGTAGTGGGAGAAGTAGTAGGTGGAGAAGGGGAAGTAGTAGTAGTAGTAGTGGGAGAAATAGCAGCAGTAGGGGAAGAAGTGTAGTAGTAGGGGAAGTAGTGGAATAGTAGTAATGGTAGTAGTATTATAAAACGGTTATTTACGACGCGCATAAGCAAAATGGATCTTGAGCAAAAGTGCTTGACATGAGGAAAGCCTTTAATGTTTATTTTAAAGAGTGGTAATGTTGAAGATTTGCGCGCATAAAAGAAGTCTTAATATGATTAGGATATAGATCGTCATACCTTGTCTGGTTGAAGAGCGGCATTGTCCAGGCATATGGTCGAACGCCTACCGACTCAGCCGGAAATATCATCCTTGTGTCATTGAGTTGATCGATGGCGTAATGCATTCGACAGAAGCTCATTCGGTCCAACTGAAACTGAACCTCAACGTCACACTCTTGACCAGCCTCTAGTTCCAACTGCTCACAACATCTCACATAGAAGATGCACACCACAATACTTTAATTCGTACACGTTCGCACAATAAAGAAACTAGAGTCTACCATTACAGTGCCTTAGTAGATTACTGCACCCACTAAGTAACTAGTGAAACCAGTTTCGAACCCATTATAACGATTAGGACCTTCAATATTTTGCTTCAACCCCATATGTGCCGTAAAGTAAAGACATGATGTCGAATAATTCCTGAGACAGGATACACAATTACATAAGGGCTGTTGTCAGACCGTTGTCAAATTGAACAGAATGTACTGCTTACTGTGTAGACAGAGTGAGGAATATGTCGTGACTGCCTTTGAGCGGATGGTCGGCCATGTCCGTGATGATGGCTTCATATACGACGTCACTTGGGACGCTGTTTGGTCGAGATAAATGTAGAAGAACGCTCGATACGGATGAAGATGATATCAGACTCCCTGCATTAGAAAACATTCGCATTTTGCGTTAAGCTTCCTAACACTAAGCTAGTCTTGTCATAATTAGAAAATTTAACAATTTTATGAGATATATTGACTTACCATGACATAAGAAATTCTTTGCTAGCGTTTTAAAATGCAGTTGAATGAAGGCATACATGTATGAAAGCACAGTAAGTAGATCGCCATGCGAATAAATTGTTGATATATTTCAGTATAAATCCTAAAGCGCTCAGCGTTTCTACCGATAATAATCATACTTAACTAAAAATGCACACAGTTTCTGAGAAATACATGAATGTTTTTACTTTGCAGAATTGCTAGATTTTTCTAGATTAAAGAATAGAATCTCTGCCTTACTTCATCACTTGCATATCTGTTTGAATTCTGCTTTTGGAACAGTCCTGACTTGTACAGACTGCTAAAATCTTTGCACTTGTTTGGATCAAAAAATGCAGCATAATTTTAAAAGTTGCTATAGGGCACAACCCACAGTAGCCTATCCCGATACACCCATTCAGGCGAATGCTATCTAAATATAGTGCCCACTTAATTTATACAAACGCATGTATACATGTAATTTCATACATGCACTTACAAACATGCATACTCACATGCCCATAAATATGGCATGCATAAACATAAATACACATACGCATACATGCATACACGCATAAATCGATATTTGGATGCATACAGAGATATATTATGAATACACACACAAAATGTGCATTAATGATGGATATAAGAACTATGTGCAATCGTGCATGGCTCTCCCAATTCTCCATGTATGAAAGCAGAAAGGCAAAACGAATTAGACCTTCCACGATTCTGTTATCGAGCGTCAGTTTGGCGAACAGTTGCCCTGGACGGCTGCACTGAATCCCAGCCAACTCAAACTCCAAACGATCTGTCAGACGCATCTTCGTCATGACGTCATATCTGAGCAAAACACAGCTTATCAAATCTATAGTCGTTACATGTGACGCAAGGAATCTATAAAAGAGGAACGGTCACTCATGAAATTTTCGTATACACATTTTGCTCTCAAACATTGATGTCGCCTCAATTTAAATTTTGATTCTAATTGAAAATATGATATTTTTAAACCTCTAAGGGTTCTTTTCTATTTTTTTCATTTTGCTGACATAGTTTTCTGTCAATTTACTTTAGAACTAAAGGTTAATGAATCATCTTGTTTTATCAAAAAGATGTGAACATTCTTGCTCCCGAATATCGCCCAACAACACATTACATGCATATATAATATATACTGTATATAGGGACTGTCCGGTACTGCGCATAATAGGTCCTTGTATATGGGGTTGTCACACCCGACTGGTTGCGATGTAATGAAAGTAAGGTAAGACTTATTTAGTACCGAATCTCTCTGTGAGACCTTGGGAGTCGTCAATTTTTAATTTGTAAGCATTTGAAGCGGCAATCTGTAATCATAATTCGACAAATATCAAACGTTGTTCAAAGGGCAAATCACACCATTGGCGCTATGGACCAATGACAATAGTCAGCGAAACGTATCATCTGACGCTTAATTTTCAGCACAAGTCACTAACAAAATACTTGCCCTTGCAGGTTTACAACATTGAGTCCCGTACGGCACTTGTTAGATCGTAAAACTAGACTGCTGACTGAATAAATCACTATGTCGATGATCTATTCAAGTCAGTGTAATTGTAACCTTCGGAGAAGCTCATTGCATGAGTTTTACTATATCCCTTTGATCCTGGAGCCCGTTATAAGTGTCGGGGAGGGGTTTGATGCTGGCTGAGGTGCTTCTTCTACGAGGAGATATGAAATGGCCTACGCATGTGAAGAGATGTCGCTGCATTATAGAGTCAGATTGATGAACGAGTAGGCCTAGTCACATTGTGGGGCAAAGATATTCCCAAAATAAAACGCCCCATTTCCTCTTTAGTTTGACGGGAAAGTATTCAATATTATTTATGATGCACGGAAATTGTGACATTACATAGAATGAGACTTAAAAACAAATTATAAATTTCCATTGAATATTCGCAACACGAGAAGTACTTTATGCATCCTGGCGGGGGTCATGCTAATGTTCAGAGGTATACACAATGTACAGGGTGGGCCAGCATAAATGAACCGACTTTATATGCATATAACTTCGCCAATATTTGTAAGTTATCTGTGCTTAGTTATAGATATTTCACTCTAGTATAAGCTTCGAAAAAGTTGAATTGGTACGAGCTTTAGTTTTAAGCAACTGTTTGGAACAGTCCTGGCTGCCATATTTTGTCGTCGTTAGTGATGCAACGTGTCGCCGTTGACAGACGATGATCGAGTTTTGATCCGAATTTTGCGAACTGATAAGATATTTAATTCATTTAAAATCATAAATGAGTTTCAGAACAGAGGATGGAATAAAAATGCTTTGAATCGTATGATATAATCAATTTACCAAACAGGAACTTTGAGTCGTTAACTATACGAATCCTTACGATTGGCGCTCACCCCGCCACGGTTTCATTGCTCGTGTGCATGAGTTAATAAGATGTTGACCCGGGCACAAGCAAACACTCCCCGGGAAATTCATCGCGAAACAGGCATTTCGAGGAGTACTGCAAAATGTATTGCAAAAGAGGACCTTAATTTTAAGATATTTCGTCGACGTGAAGTCCAACAGCTCTCCGAGCCTCACGCAAAGAAACGATTGGAAGTAGGCTTGAGCGATTAGTGACTTTTACTAATTGCGATTAATAGGCGTCAATTAATCGATTCGTTCGATTAATCGATTAGTAGGCGACTAGTAATATCACAAACTGTGTTATTGGCTATGTTCCTAAATAAATGCTGAATTACGGTAGCCCGCATAAACTAATCATGAAAATCTGATTTATAACGCGTATGACATAATAATTATTTTTCCATGTTTCAATACTATTTGCGAATTAGATATATAACATGACTCCCAACAGTTTTATTTAACTGCGTAAGCTTTAACTGTACGTGCGTACCTGACAAGGACATGCATGCACGCAATTGGTGTTTGAGACATCGACGCCTTTGAATATGTTTCAATGCAGTTTCTTTGCAAATAAAGTGTAAACGCCTATACACAATTAAACATGCCGTGTGAGTGTGACCGTTAGCGGTTTCATTATAATCATAATTATCATTGTTCCATTGAACAGTTTGGAGCAAATGCTTTTATAACGGATAAATCTTCTGCGGCCGAACCTTCGGCTCAAAAATAAACGAAAATTCTACTTCTACGGCCGAACCCATACAAAATTTACCTCTACGCGTGCGCGACCATTGGCGCATGCGCACTGCTAAAAGCCTGAAAACACCTGAAATTTGTAATATGCGTCGTGAGGGTCGTTTAGGGTTAGTGTTGGGGTTAGTGTCGTTTTTAGACATATATATATATATATATAGCACTCTTTCGGATGTATATATGTATGTATATAAATAAATAAATAAATAAATATATATATATAGTGGAACGACCTCTGAATATACACAGGCCAGTTGCGATATAGGCAATTGAATTGTCTTGACGCAGGTCCGCAACGACAGTGCTAGGCTGCTAGAAGGGTATTATGTGGAACGCCACGTGGGTGGCAATAAGCCACCTGTGTCGCACAGCCGCTTACAGCCTTGCAGGCCGCCCTTCTAACTAAGTCTGAAGCCCTCGGGCCTTGCGAAGTTGCGGGCAGGTATAATATATAATATATATATCCACTATATGTGGACGCGTGTGATACAGCAGCTCCGACGCACAAGTGTTACAGCTCTGCCTCACAGAACAATCGAGCTAAGCGTAGGTCGACTAATCGAGCAATCGCGGCTAATCGATTAATCGATTAGTTGGCGACTAATCGAGCAATCGCGATTAATCGATTAGTAGGCGACTAATCGATTAATTGATTAATCGAGTTTTATTTTGACCCTGGATTCATCGATTAGTAAAACTCGATTAATCGATTAATTTGCCCAAGCCTAATTGGAAGCATGCAAGCGTCCGAAGCTGCGCGCCACTGGTGATAAAATTAAAGGACTTGGTTTAGCGATGAGAAGATATTCACGGTAAAGACTACTACCAACACCCAAAAAGGATCGTGTCTATGCTCGTGTTAACAATAAACGAGATGTAGGCCTAGGTATAACACCTGGGCATTTTGCGTCACAAATGGCAACAACATATGACAGCTCGTGCTGTTCCAAACATTTACTTAAAATTACAAATAGTTCAACGTTTTCCAGGGTAATACTAGAATGAAATACCTATAATTTGACATATTAAGTACAAATAACTAGCAAATATTGGCGGAGTTGTATCTTAATAAAGTCGGTTCATTGATGCTGGCCCACCCTGTATATGCGCATTGGTTTTGCCGATCTTGTGTGCAATGAGTGACCTTCCTTCAGATATGCGCTCTCTCTTAGGTAGAGACTCTACACTCTTTATAAGCATATGAAAACTCCTCCTTATCGCAGGTGTTGGGCTATAGGAGCGTCAGCGTAGGTCATCTTGGAGTACCGGTGCTATATAAGGCCTAAATGAATAAATGCGTAAATGAACACATAACTCAGAGATGGGTACGATTAGTCGATTTGAATTCGATTAGGCACTGAAATGTTCTGATCGATTAGAATTTAAATAAACAGCAAGTCAATTATTAATTAGAATTAGATTATTCATGCAAATAATTATTTGCTTAATGAATTTCTAAACATTGAATCAAGCACAGCCAGTTAGAGCAGCGAGTTATTGTCTTCACTCAATTGATCGTATGATTTTCGTGGAGCCCCAATTTTCATTGGATTTGCAAAACCTCAGAAATTGACTGCATCAACTGAAGCAAGTAGTGCGACACAACAGTTGTTAACTCGTTCCTAAAATAATTCAAAAAAATCTAACTGACTGGATTAGTTAAACATTGCTAATCAATTCTGATTATAATTCGGACCAGGCAACGTCATATATCGATTGGCATTAGAATTAGCTGTTTAACCATTTGATTAGAATCTAATTGATAAGTTACTCATTTCCGACACGCACGCACATCTGCTTGCATGCATGTACAAGTAATTACGAAAGTAGCGTAGGCCTATAGTGTGGAATAATTGTCTGAATGAGAGACTGACCGAGATTCGGTGGCGATTGCTTTGGCCTGTGCCATCTCTTCGAGACTGATCAGACTATGCATTCGATGCTTGTAGTTGTGTCGATTTGGTAATTTCGATTGATCGATATGTTGCATTGTGATTTCGTCGATGCTCGGCTCCCTGTATTTCGTCAGAAGACGACCTTTGAACCCGTCGTCATCTGATCGATCAATTCTCCCAAATCGAACGATCCGACGGTTCTGCGTCGTCCATCTGATAAGAAACATTTCTGAAACCCTTGTTTCTTGAATCACAGCATATGGTAAAGCAGATAAATATTTTGCGCATTTGAATAACTGGCAGATGCGTCCCTAGACTAATGGATCGAATATGTTTGCAATAAGTGACGAATAATTATTCGTCACTTATAACGTGCTCAAATTATTGAATTGTCTATTTGTTAATTGATTTATGACCATATAATATGGCAAATCAAGCACTGAACTATAGAGCAAATTAGCATTGTAGGCCTACATGCCTACGTGCTCAAATTATTGAATTGTCTATTTGTTAATTGATTTATGACCATATAATATGGCAAATCAAGCACTGAACTATAGAGCAAATTAGCATTGTGGGCCTACATGCTTCATAAGCCTATGCCATGAAGCATATTTCCTAGCAAAGAGAATTCTCCTACCTATCGAAGTTCAACTGTTGTCGAAGCGTCAGTAGTCTATCACACGCCTCTAGTCTTCCCAAATCAACTGTGAGCTTCTGTACGAGCATCGGGCGTTGACCAAAATCAAAAACAACCCATTGCCGGAAAGACCCGAACATTCCTCCGGTGAAACGAACGGTGACTTCGTACTTAGAGGAGTCTTCGTTGAAGAACCCGTCTCCATTCGCTATCTGACAGTCCTTCTCTAAACTGTCGCCAACGAGAATAAAGTGTAGAGCTCCTTCCTCGTGGAGAAGTGCAACCTTCTGCAGGTTCAGTGTTCCCTAGAATATGCATTTTGAATTGACACTAACAGTCGACACGCTTAAAATGAGGCAGTGGAGCCACTAATGGGTGCGAGGGTGCGGACCGCACCGGGTGACACCTTCAGGGAGTGACGCCAAAAATGAAATAATGTCAAAAATCGCTAAAAATTCATTAATTTTAAATTAACAATAGCAGGTAACAAAACATTTTTTCATAAGCTTATATTTCATGTAAGCCCTATAGTATAGGTTTACTTAATGCTTAAACTCTAGGCTAATTTTTTGATCTTCCAATGCGGTACTTTCAGTGTCGTAATTACTGCCCCATTGTTTTACAAGTTGCTTTTAGGCTGATTTGTATCGCCGTGGTCCGTTGATGGGCTGGGAGCGCCTCCAAGTAGATGGGGCGCAACATAAATGTCAAGATGAATGAATGTGTTAATGGATGTGTATACAAGAACTAGCTTTACAGCCTTGCTTTGCGTGAAAATTGGCAAATAAATATAATACCGATTCGTAACATAAAATAACCTAACTGGTTAAGTAATGCTAGGAGGAATCCCTACTTATGGGTCGATAACTAAACTTAAATGAGTATACGCCGTCATAACCAGGGATGTGGGCTCCAGACTGCGGTCTTGGTCTCGAGACGGGTTCGAGACTGGAAAACTGCGGTCTTGGTCACGAATGCATCGGTCTTGGTCTTGGTCTCGATCCATCGGTCTTGGTCCTGGTCTCGACTGCGTCGGTCTTAAAGGAACGGTATTGGGATTGGTCTGCGTGTTGGGTTAGCGTTCTTGGTCATTTGCCGTATAAGAGCAATTTCTTTTATATTTGTCGGTTATTTTCGATTATTAGAGACACCGGATGTTTAGCCCTATACCCGTTTGTTATCGTATCGATTTATGACGTGCTGACCATCTATATATATATATACACATGTTACTATGCGCATAAAATGCATTTGCAACGGAACCAGCCATTTCAAAATCTGCTTTCACAAATCTCAAGGTTTTGGAACAATCTAATAATTATGTGGTTGACTACGTGTAGTCACTGTTAACATACAATTCCGAGTACAAGTAGGCCTACAATATTCAAACGGAACGTTAATCTACTTGTTCAGGTGTCTTATCTATCGTATGTCTACTGTAAGTATTTTATAGTGTGATATTCTCAGGCCAAAACCAAGGGCTGAACCGGCAAAAGTTAAGAGTGGCCAGTAAAACTGTTTTCTGGACCATTATGAAGATTAGTATTCTTCAGCAATAAAATTAATGTTTTAAGCGTGTTATTCCGTTTTAGCGTCTTAATAAATTGAATTGTTTTAAAAAAAATGAGTATCGGTCTTGGTCTCGGACCCTCAGTCTTGGTCTTGGTCTCGGACCACCCGGTCTTGGACCTCTCGGTCTTGGTCTCGAGATTTTGGTCTCGTGCCCAACACTGGTCATAACTTCTTTAGATAATTGTTAAAATAATCATTGCGGCCGTGGTCCTCTGTTCTCTTATAGCCTAAACCAGTCATTCAAAATGAAATCATTGAAAGGGGTAAGATAAGGCCTGGGTTTAGCGCTTGCACATCAAGACGATTGACAGATGGGAAGTACTAATCATGACTGCCATTTGATCTTGGAGTTGAGGTTTCGGTGGATTGTCTATGATAATTACTGCAACGACCATTGCGATATACAATTTTTATACTCCATAGACACACGTGATTATTGCAGGTCAACTAAATTGTTTTGAGGGTGTATATTTACTGATAAGACTGGAACTGTTTACCGAATGCAGTTTGAATGTCCAATCCTTGACTTTTTCTTTACTTTCATCGACGATCGACAACGATGCAGAACATTCCAATCTCACTTCATCCACTGTTTCGGACAACTTAAAAATGACAATAAGCTCACTCAGCAGGTTGTATAAATTATAAAATTAAATAAACATTACCTTATGCCACCTTATGATCGACGATATCCGTACATCCGCTGAGCATCAAGATTCCTAATGTAATAAATAAACTTAAATGCACGGTGTGAGTAGTAGTCACGTATTTAAAAAAATTATAGTTGATAAATTTAGATTGAATGCGCAGTGCAAGATACTCAATAATATATAAATTGTTGAATTGCAATACCTTGTCTCACTGTAACTCTCTGAAAATATTCATTCTTCATATTTAGAATAATTTCATCACTGACCGTCATCTAGCATCATTTGTCCCAAGCTCCCCTATCCATCAGACCCCGGGCTTTCCATTCTAAGCTTAAGTCTCACCTTTTCAAGAACTCTTACCCCGACTCCTTACATGATATTTCATCTGTCAATCCTCGACCAAAACGACACCCTCCTTAATAGCTGCTCTACCTCTTCGCTGACCTTCTGGAAACCGGATCCTGAACTCCCACGGACTATCCTTTGAACGGCCCCTCTGATTTGATGCAGCGCTTGTGAATGAGCTGGTGCCCTGTGCTTGGCTTTCAAGTGGAGATGACGATTACGATTAAGTGGACCTACTTATAAGTAGTTCTACTTAACGCATTCTTCTAAATATGGAACATAGATATTTTCTATAGTAATAACAATGCTGGCTGAATATGAAATTGGTGCACAATATCTACATTGTGCACCAATCGTACCATCCCTTAAAGTAACAGACAAACGGGGTTCTTCCTGATGCATGTCTTGACAGCGTTGACACAAAACCCTCTGTCGCTAGAATAATTTTTTTCAGATTTGTGTCGAAACAGGATTCTAATGTACAGTGTTTCAATGCTATGCTTTGCTTTTCTGATAAGAACAATTCTATTAAAGTCTGTGAAAGCCATGTTCTTCGAAGCTCATAGAAAAGGATTAGGGTCAGAGGGAAAGAATTAAACGGGGATCGTTGAAGGAAACGGTCAGTCCGTTGACAGTAGTCAATCACATGGTATACTGACCACAGCGCATCCACCGACGTTGTACTCGTCCTTCAGTCTCTTGATGTACGAGTAGAGGTTGTCCATCTGCGCAGCCTTGACCTTCATCTCTCTCCATTTGTATCGTTCCTTCCACTCATCCAGCTGCTCCTGACTGTGCGCAAAGGTACAGTAGTTGAACTTCTCATTTACTTTCGTAAAGCGACACTTGTCTTCGAGATGCCTGTTGGTTGCAACATTCATAAAATTCTGGTTGAGTCAGTCCTACACTGTAGAAGGTACGCGTAAAGAGCAGAGACAAGTCGGTTGATTTAAATCTAATTCTTTATAAACTAGGGCCTATAATTTAGATTTTAGATGGAACTCTTTGCTCAAATGACAGCTCTTGTGTATGGTGAATTCACTATAGAGTTTTTATTTAACATTAAGAGGTTTTTGATGTTTTGATGACTCTTGCTCCGAATATATATATATAACATACTCAATGATTATTCACTCATTCATGCAAAAAATTTATATAGCGTCCTTCAAGAAAACTATTCAGAGGCGCTCCAAACTCCAGCACGTCTAGAAAAACAGTTTTAAAGTGAGTTCAAAACGTGAAAGATATAATCCGGGAAGAGGGTGGTAATTCCAGATCGAGGGTCCCACGGACCACCCAGAAAGTACGGGTTCTGCCTAATTGAGTTGTGGTCAAAAGATAAGCCCAATAAAGCCCATAACACGATTGAAATGATAAGTAATTTCTAAATTTTCTACCATGTTAAGTGTTTGGTTGGGCGTCATGCAAATGAACGACTTAGTTTAGATTTTTGTTGCTCGCAAAGAAATACTATTGGGGTTGAAGTGGCTATATCAGAATTCGAGATAAAATACAAACGCATCTATTATCAATCATTAGCTTAAAGTTGTACAACTAATGTTTTATGGCTATTCATTGAGATGGAATGAAGGTCATACGCAGGACAGAGGCGATAGTGTCCGTTTCGCACATTCCACGGTGGCTGTCGGTGGTTCCACTGGTGATCTTTGTCGGAGTTAACGTTTCCCTGGTGTTCGAACGTGACGCAGTGGAGCTCCAGTTGAACCTGACTGTTGAAGTATTTGCTACAGTATTCGCAGAAGTACTGGATCGACTGATAGGGTGTTGGCCAGGCTGATGATGCAACAGGTGGCGGTTGACATGATGCTGTCGTTGGCATCCAGGCTCGCATTACCTGCATCGACTGTGAAGAATTATTTTTATTTCTCTCTTCCTCCATTTCTATTACATCGTCCAACGAATTCACTGCAATCCAAATGTAAATTACAAAGGTCCAAAGCGTAATGTATATTCTACATTCTCATGAGCTTAAAGTGGCATCATTACATTATCATCACTTGATTCGCCGATAACATGGTCAACATTCAGACTCAAACACTTGAACAAGAGATAGCTGGATGAACGTTTTCCAAAAATGGTCCCAACGTGCAGATAATTATTATTTAGCCTACTTATTAACTGACAATCAAGTATTCAATATAAGTGAGAAAGCGAAGATGACAGATGATCGTTTAAAACTAAGCGCTATCACTATAACAAATGGACCTACCTCGTCAAAATCAGCTCTTTCAACTTGTTTCCAACTAAAGCCTGACTAATTGGATATTTCCCAACGGATCATGTTTCTCGACTAAGATTTAATGCCTATATCTTTAAATAAATTTGGAGCACATTTTCTAACCTTCGTTTTCTTCCATCCAGGTCCAAAGTTTAATCTCTTCGTCGTTATGAGCAAATTGACATTTGCTCGAAAATCTGCAATCTGTTTTGGCGCGTTCGCATATCCGAAACTTGCGCCGACTCGGCCATCTGCCCCTCTGACGCTGCGGAAGTCTTCGAACCACTTTCTTAGAGGTAACGACGACGTATACGACCTTGTTCATATCCCAGTCGTGACCATTGACGCATTGGTTGCCAGTCTCTCGTTTCTTTGACAGTTTCTTCCCGGAATAATAACACACGGAGCAGACTTTCACAATATTCAGTGGACATTTGCTGATGGGTCTGGCTGTGTCGTCGACTGCAGAGAATGCTGCTCCTCTTCCATTGTAAGATGCATGCGACTGTTGACGAGGAGCAGCTGATGATGCAGAGGACGCGTCTTCGTAGGATGAGCTGTTGAAGGTCTGTCCTCCAGTCCTCTGATCAGATGCTGTCAAGGACCCTCTGCTCAGCGTTTCCCACTGACAAACAGACACATACACACACCAAACCATTTAAGATCATTGGGTCGTTCTCTCTCTCAAGGAAACCAGCCTCGGCAGCTCATCGTCTACCTACTCCTCTCTCTCGTCTCTATGACAACCGGATTCGAATCTCTACTAGAAAACTCCTCTCATGTAATGTGGCGTTCGTAAGTAAGCTGGTGCTATGCGTTTGGCGCTTCATAAATTCCAAGTACACGATTAACTTCTTTAGACAAACATGACAATTCATTCAGCATGGCTTTTAATTACTCGATTGCGCCATATATCAGCTTTTTCTTTGCTAGCGATTGCTTATCTCGGATTTGAGTAATCAGGCTGTCTTATAGCAAAATATTCTCTTACTTTACAATTACAATGATGGAAGAAGCCGATTGTTATGCACCCTTCTCCTGGAAAAGATAACGTGGGTGAGCTTTTGGACATTCAAACCCTTTGACCTGGGAAGGTGGTTTGACAACAATGGAGACACAGGAGAGACAACAGAGTGCCAGAATAGACTACTGGAGATATGTTTTATACCGTCCATGAACGTTGGCATACTCAGAGTAGCTGCCACTCCATGTTCTGGGATCGCGGGAACCGCTATAGAACCATGGAATAAGTCATATATATATATATATTCATATATATATATATATATTTGCAAACCTGGCCTGCCACAGTTTTTGATTATTTTAATTTTTTTTAATTATCTGATCAAGGTGCTATTGGCTGCTTGTTTTTGTTGGCCCAATGTAGTTGGCCCAACAGGATTTATAGTTGGACCAACGGGTTTTGCTGTTGGCCCAACGGGAATTGTTTTAGTTGGCTAAACGTAGTTTGCAGTTGGCCCAATGCAGCTGGCCCAACGGGTTTTGCTGTTGGGCCAACGGAAAGTATCGAAATTGGCCCAACGCAGTTGGCCCAACAGCTTTGGCAATTGCCCAACAGGTTTTTGCAGTTGGCCCAACAGTTGGCCCAACATTTGTCAGGGATTGACTGACTGGCCCAAAATTTGGCGGGAATTGGCTGACTGGGCCAATATTGGCGCGAAGTTGGTTGGCCCAGAGTCGAAAAGTAGGCTGACTCGGGCCAATCTGTATAAATAGTGGAGCCCAAATCAACAGTCATAGCAGTCCGGAGCAGTCAGCAGAAGTAACCGTCGCAGAGAGTCATCGAAAGAGCAGTCCGGAGCAGTCGAAGAGGAGAGCCGTCGAGAGCAGTCCGTAGCAGTCAGCAGAGGTAACCGTCAGAGAGAGAACACCGCAGAGAGTCATCGAGAGTGCAGTTCAGCCGAAGGAGCAGAGAGTCGCCGAGAGTGCAGTTAAGCCGAAGGAGCAGGGGTGTCGTTGGCCGCTGCTCTGCCTGCCTCTCCCGTCACAGAAGTTCGTCTGTCGTCGTCGTCGCTGCCAGCGACTGGGTATCGTTGGCCGCTGCTCGTCACAGAGGTTCGTCTGTCGTCGGTCGTCGTCGTCTTTGCCACCGACTGGGTGTCGTTGGCCGCTGCTCTGCCTGCCTCTCCCGTCACAGACGTCTGTCGTCTGTTGTCGGTCGTCGTCATCGTCGTCGCCACACTACGGGTGTTGGCCGCCGCCCTCGTCTGTCGTTGGGCCTTCGTCGTGGTCGCCAGTGGACTGCGTGTCGCTGGCGCAGCTGTCGTCGTCGTCGCCACAGAGGGGTGTTGGCCGCTGTCGTCGAGCATTCTTCGTGGTCGTCAGTTGACTACGTGTAGCTGACGTGGTCTTAGTCGTCGTTCGTCGCCTACGACTGTGAGTCGTTGGCCGCAGTCATCGTCAGTCGTCGTCATCGCCTCAGCGCTTCGTGAAACATTCCAGAATAAAGGACTTGGTCGGTAGCCGTGTTGTGATGGTCTGACACTGAACTCGAACTCGAACTTGGCTATAATTACCGATGGGTAGTCGGTTGTTTGATTTGCAATAAAGAATCAGTTAAACGGAAGAAGTCTGCTGTCATACTCCGGTAGCCGGACCCGTTTGCCAAAACTAGGTGTTGTCGTCATCCTGGTCGTTGTTTGAGGACACCTAGCTCAGTGCCAATACCCCAATAGTGAGGAGGACGTCCCTAGGCAGTCAACAAAGGAGGTGTTCCGTCATAATATATATATATATATACTTATATACCCGTTTTTCTGACAGTTCGTCACGTTCTGAGGGGCAGTCTCGTCTAAGTTCCAAACCAGCGTTTTAGCCTACGATAGAGAAATTGGGTCTTGATCCAGTTTCAGACGACCTAAATTAGTAGGGAATCGAATCTGAACCCGATTAGACTTCCCCTCAACGGTCTTAAAGGCTACAGCAAGCGGAAAAAGTGGCAACATAATTGAAAATGTACATCTACTGGCTGCCCTATTGGGAACATTATCAAATTGGTCAGGCTTTCTTAGGTGACTCAGTCAATTATACATTGAAAGCTGTTAGTATCGGTTTAAAGGACTTATGGCAACAACAATACGGTAAAAATAACACATGGGAAAATAGAAAGCGCCAAATACTTTAAAAATCATGTAGGGGCATTGTAGGCCCTATGTATACATGTATCTGAGCTTGTGAAAAACTGGTCGGCTGGTTTGACTTATCTGAGAGTGCATAAAAAGAATTTCTCAAAAGCGCTATAAGCTTGGATGTCCAAAGGCTTTCTCCAAAGACATGTCCTCGATAAATAACCATTTATTCCAAAGTAATAAGATCTAAGATCACGCAAAATTTAAAAACGTTTTAGGGTGAAACGAGAAGTTACATTTTTAAAAACAAATTTAATATTTTTTCAAATATCCAGGGACTGATATGAGTCATAATGTGATGTAAAACTAGGAAATAAGCGGACGGACGCATACCTTCATCAGAATCTGTTCCTCACTAAGATTGCTGTCCCTTTGCACATACCAAAGGTCGCACTCGATGACGCTGTGAGCAAAATAACACCGAAGATTCCTGCAGTAGTTTCTCCAGCGACACATGTTGTAGAAGGATGTCTTTTTGGTAAAGGGTCGCTGGCCAATTGCAGTAAATCTGCGTGTTTTGTTGTCATAATGCGCTAATACTTTGGTAGATCTAAGGAGATGTTGTCCCCCACTGCATAACTCTTTAGACAGATCCTGAAAACCAGTCCTTGCGTTTCGTTGACTGCACAATTTGCAAAGAAATCCCAGGTGACCACCATCGAACCTTTTGTAGACGGCTTCTACTGTATACCATTGACGAAGTTCAGGAGGCTGGTGGCTCATGATGAAATCTTGCCGCCTAAAAGCATTCACCTTCATCATGTTCCACAAGTTGCATTCATCTTGGCTGTGCGCATACCAGCAATTCTGTCCTTCATAGCACTCGATTCCAGCGGCCACCCTCCGACAGATTTTGTAGCTATAGACATTTCCCCAGTTCTTCGGTTCTCTTATCAGCCGCCATCGCTGCGTTCCTAGGCAGCAGACAATAAGAAGATCTTGACGACAAGTATGCATTGTCTGCAGCGGAGGAGAGTTCTCCTTGAAGCACTGGGAGCAGACCAGATTGAAGTCATAGCCTGGAAGAGGGAATTGCAAGGGACGCAGTGGATGCAACAGCTCCGAAGAATCTCCGGTCATCTTTAGACTTGTTCGAACTTGAGGTATTTCTGTCGAATGCGACAGTAACAAGGGGTCATTCCGTCCGTTTGATAATAATTGTTGACCTATGACGTTTATTCGAGATTGATCATTTGCACTGGCCGAAGCCATGCTTTCTGGATTCGTAGAGCAAGTGGAGAAGCTGAAACATTTTTGGCACGTTAATGGTCAATGGTAATGATAATTATCTAGTGTGACTGCATGTGCTAAAATAGACTAAAGAAATCTTTTAACAAAACGATCAACATCAAGTTTCACGTGACTCATACTCAAAAGCACAAGCCAAGAGAGTAAACAGAGTGCTTCCACGCGCGTGCATCGATGAGAAGTTGTTACAGGAGCCAAATTAAACTGTCAGCAGCCAAGTAAAGCGCCCATTACCTTATACATCTGATTTAAATAACGCCGCCACCTAGCGGAAGAAAGACTAGTCAGCCAGTGAGGTTATCCATCACTCTACACCATCTCCTCAAATTAACCATGCTTTCACTTAATACATCAACAGGACATAATTCGCAATTAAAATGATCAATCGCATCACACATGGCATTAAAATTGTCCAACATAGGCCTATCCTGGCTGACAGGTCTAACGAGAAATCTACCCGAAGTGCAGTCGGGTCCAGATTCCCGTTGAACCTTTTCAACCTTAGAAGAGTACATAGTAATAAGCTAACAGTTCACTTGGTAAACTGCTTCAGCTGAAGGCAAATCACCCGACGTTGCTTCTAGGCGACCCTGAATTACGAATGCCAACTGATCTTGCAGTTTACTATAGAAATTTAAGCGTTGTCTATGATACCCATCATCTGTATCGTAAGGCTTTCGAACATCAATAGATTTACCACAAATGAAACCGTTCTGTTTCAGATCAAACTCTCCCACAGAAGAGCGCATAACTAATAACTCTGCGTTTACTTTATGCCTCGAATGAACAGGAGTGGATCATGTTCATTCGAGGCATAAAGTAAACGTAAAGATAATAGTTATGCGCTCTTCTGTGGGAGAGTTTGATTGAAAAGAGAACGGTTTCATTTGTGGAAAACCAGTTGATGTTCGAAAGTCTTTACTGAGTGCCAGTTCATTTATAAGCTTATACGGTCCGCTTTCGGCAAGACTCGTCAACATTAATTACATGCAGCCAAGTTTAAATGACGAGCATCATGTACTTGTCAATTAACTCTCACGTCGTACATAACTCTGACATACTTCTCGTGACGTCATCGCAGAACAGATTTTAGACAGCAGACAAAAGAATCTTGAGAAAGCACGAAAGACATGCTAGCTAAATATTAGGGTTGCACCGAATAGGTAATTATTTCTATTCCGCCAAATACAAATAATTGGACCAACTATTCGGCCGAATACAAATAGTGTACAATACATATACAAATTTCAAAGTGAGCAAAAGTTTCGGTTCAGTAAATTTAATAGATAAACTAAAAGTAAATAGTGAGCTGTATAATTTTTGCATCGTTCTGCCTCTCTGTGTAAACTAGGAATGGAACAAATTGAACTAAACTTAGAAATGGGACGGCTGACACTGCGATACCGTGGTCCAGGCAGTAGGCAACACCTGGCTGCAACCACAGCATATGCATATTGCGCTAATGAGAGTTATTTCTGTCCACTCGATAAAGCAGCCGCGGTAACCAGACAAAATAGACCCGTCCACAGTAGCCCCAGGCAAAATAGCCCTTGAAAATAGGCAAAATGTTTCAACCTTTACAAACATTGTAAACGAAAACTAAAGTCAAACTGACATCACAGCATACCCTACAATATAAAACAACGGTGAAAATGACTGAATCTCGAAGAAAAGTCAATGTTGTTTCGTTCGGTGGAATGTTAAAATCTAAATCTTAAAAACATGTCGATGCAGCAAGCAATGCAAGAGCTATCTACATGTAGATGCAAAGATTGTGCGAGATTCGGTGAAGATATTCCAAAGTGTCATATTCAGCGAACGTTGAAATACTTCGCCTTTCACAAGTAAGCCTATTACTTCTTTTTTCCTGTAAACTGATCTTCTCCCTTTCCGAAAGAGTTAGTGGGTTACGTGCTTTTAAACAGCTGCGTCAATTATCCTCAATCGATAATTAATAACTAAGCTGACAAATTATTCAATCGTTATCTAATTAAGTAATTCGTCACTAATTAATCATCGATGTTTAACTCGCCATCTCATACTTATAAGTTCATTATTAATTAATCTTGAAAAATATTGACGTTCATATAATTTACGAAAGCACTGACGCTGCCGGCATCTGTAATTAATTAATTCCAATAATGACTCATGATTATTTATAATGTAAGCCTATTGATCATAACATCCAGTAATTACGAAACACATTGACTGCTTGCTTGATCGGGGCTATTTGCTTTTGGGACTACTTTGTCTGGGGCTATTTTGCCTGGGGCTATTTTGTCTGGAGCATTTTTGTCTGGAGCAATTTTGTCTGTGCCATTTTGTTTGAGGCTATTTTGTCTGTGCTTTTTTCTCCGAGATGCTTTGTCATTACTATTTTGTCTGGGACTATTTTGTAATGGCTATTTTGCCTGCAGCTATTTTGCCTGTGCTATTTTGTCTGGGACTATTTCGTCTGTGCATATTTTGTCTGGGGCTATTTCGTCTGTGCTATCTTGTCTGAGGCCATTACATGTATATCATGGCTATTTTGTCTAGGCTATTTTATTTGGAGCAATTTTGTCTGTGCCATTTTGTCTGAGGCTATTTTGTCTGTGCTTTTTTCTCCGAGATGCTTTGTCATTGCTATTTTGTCTGGGACTATTTTGTAATGGCTATTTTGTCTGCAGCTATTTTGCCTGTGCTATTTTGTCTGGGACTATTTCGTCTGTGCATATTTTGTCTGGGGCTATTTCGTCTGTGCTATCTTGTCTGAGGCCATTACATGTATATCATGGCTATATTGTCTGAGGCTATTATGTCTGGGCTATTATGTCATGGCTATTTTGTCTGAGGCTATGTCGTCTGGGCTATTTTGTCTGTGGCTATTTTGCCTGGGGGATGTTGTCCGAGATATTTTGTCGGGGTGCCAGGATATGGCTCACCATATCTTGATGATTGGTACCACCAAAAACCAATCATCAAGCTACTTCCTCCGCTCAGCACCTGCCTAGTCATTCGTCCGCTGTACGTCTTCGACCTGCTGTTATGCGGTCTCCGATCTCCTCATTGCGTGAGTCGAAGCCTCTTCCCAACTGTCCAAATTTATCATTCAGACTATTAAGAGAATTTATTGCCTTGAACTATTCGCATGTAGGATTTGATCAGCGCCACCGTGAATATTGACCCGTCGCAAAAGAATCTTTAATCAATTAACTTGTCTTCATTTGTTTGACGGTCGTGTGGTAACTGGTATGCAGGATGTCTCACAAGATTGTTCCTTGTTCTGGTTTAGTTAGATTGCATTATGTGATGAACAGACGTTGTTTTGATATATGCCTGTTTGACCCGTGCTTGAAACGGGCTCTGTTTTGTTTTGACCTATACATGAGTTTCGATCTGCTGGAGTAGATCAGAGCTTATGTCTCCAGTGATATGTCTGTGACCTGGAGTTTAGTTGTAGTCCTATAACTCGTGGTCAGTACTCATGTCGCGATTACTTTCATGTCACGCTGGTGCTTTTACATGATCTCTCCGAGTCGGTACGGTGAGCCTCGCGTAGCCTACTGCTAGTGGAGATCGTAGATTTCAATTGTGGCAACGCGTAGGTTGACTATAGATGACGGTGATAATGACTCTCGAGTCTATTTTCAGGTTGTGCCTGATCTCTTCGTGCCCAGAATTTTGCTTTTATTACTGCAGAGGACTTTGCTATCTATTGTTCCCTTGATTTCTTGTTTAAACGTGTCAAATGTCCAGGCAATGTTGAACAGGACCTGCACAGCTGAGATCTGCCAAATATACTTAAGTCTAAGCCATATGTTGACACGGCCTGCACTAACTGTGCGCTAGCTGTACTCATAAGCCTATTGAGGACTATTGAGTTTCATTTTCTTTCTATTTTTGCTAGCTTAGTTAAGTAGCTATCATTAGTTCACACACTTCTAACGCGTATGATGTAAGCTCTCCCAGAAATGCAACAACGACCAAGCCACAGCTTTGTGCTACAAACATGTGTATCCTAGGCTCCAACGATAGAACACCGGTCCACTCAACTAAGACCTTCCCTAATAACCCGCATATAGACCATAAACTTCGGTCCCCAAGCACCAGCTTAAATGTACTGGCAGATATACTACTGAACCATTCCAATGATTTGAATCAGGCTCTCTTCAATGAAGAGTCCGAGACCCATTGCCTGGCAAACAATACTGATCTAGACCTTGACTGCAACTTTTTCAAAGATCTGCCTTGCACCCCTAACTATTGTATACCCCAATCCCTAACCTAGGAGGTTCATCAAATGTCTGAGCAATTTTCTATCATGCATCTAAATTGTCGCAGTATGTTAAACAAAATAAACGAAATCACAGACCTTCTGCGGCTTGTCCCGGTCTCAGTCCTGGCCTTAACGGAGACTTGGTTGGAAGAGGGCCAAGCAGACTTAGTAAAAATTCATGGATATCAACTGCTGCATAAATCACGATCGCAGGGGAGAGGCGGTGGTGTGGGCTTCTTGATTAGACAGGAGATTTCTTACGAAATTGCGGACTACGCAATGAGTGAGTTGCCATTCACTAACTTTGAGAGTTTAACCTTGCGCCTGCTCCACAAAACTGGATCAACTATGATAGCAGTAATATACAGACCGCCCGGCCAGCAAGTCCAAGAATTCTCTAACGAGCTAGATTTACTTCTAAATAAAATAAAAGGTAAATCTAAGGAGCACCTATTAATTGGAGATTTTAACCTAGATCTTCTAAAAAGTGGCTCGCATAAACCAACAGAAGAATTCTTCAACTGCCTACTGTCTCACCACCTCCTCCCTGTGATTACGGAACCCACTCGTGTAACAGAATCAACCGCCACGCTTATAGGTAACATTTTCATTAACATGTGGAATAAAATAATAGGATCGTCAATAATAATATCAGACATTTCGGACCATCTTCCTATATCAGCGACATTTGGCTATACCCTTGTGACCCCGCCTCATTCAATCAGTCAAACCCGAAGAAGCTTTACATCCGCGGCCACTGATTTATTTCTTACTTCTCTATCTCAACAAGACTGGACACAGACCTTATCTGCTTGCAAAGATTTAGACGCTGATAAGGCATATAATTTATTCATGGATAACTACACCTGAGAATATAAGAGGGCATTTCCTCTCAAAAGGATTAACCAAAACAAGCGAGCATTGCGATAAAAAACCTGGATGACACCAGGTTTTTTAAAGTCTTGTGCCTCCAAGTCGAAATTGCAATTGAGATGTGTTAAACATCCGACAGAGGCAAATAAGATTAAATATAATAGATATAGAAATAACTTCAAGAAAATTAGGCTCTTAGCGGAAAGGAATTTTCTGAGCACCGAATTCTGTAAGCATAGCCACGACTTAAAAAAGACATGGAAAATTCTCAGATCTCTGCTGGACAACGGAATTGACGCCGAGCACAAAAATGTTAAGTCGCTAAAAATAGACGGTGTATCAGCTAACGATCTGACGCAAATTGCTGCAGAATTTAATAATTATTTTGCCAATATAGCGCACTCACGGGCTTCACTAATCCCTGAATCTACCTCACCCGTAGAAAAATATATGGCTCCCTTCAGAAATGAATCATTCGGACTAACCGAAACATCCTCAAGTGAATTGATACGGTTGGGAAAGAGTCTCAAACTTTCCAAATCTAGAGGAGTAGATGATATTGATCCCTCTGTTGCTATTACAAGCCTATCGGTCATTGCTTCCATTTTGGCAGAACTTATAAATTATTCATTTAAATCGGGCACTTTCCCAAAAGCCTTAAAATTGCGAAAGTTGTCCCAATTTTTAAGAAAGGCCTAAGAGATAGTGCCTCTAATTATAGACCAGTTTCAGTTTTGCCTATATTCTCGAAACTATACGAAAAAGCAATGCATGAACGCCTTAATAATTTTATTGTAAAATCGGATCTTCTATATGTTGCTCAGTATGGGTTTCGCTCTGGTCACTCAACTTTCATGCCTTTACTCAACATGCAGGATCAAGTATCAGCGAATATTCCATTGGAATTTTCCTGGACTTGGCTAAAACCTTCGACACTATAAACCATGATATTGTAACGGAACGGGGCCTATTCGACAGTGACCAGGATGACGACTTGCAACCCCGTCCGATATGGGGGTAGTTCGAGTTGCAGTCCGCTGAGTAAGGCTTCAGTGGTTTGCTGAAGACTAACCATTTAAGGTTTAAATAGCTCCTTTCTGGATGACGCTTGGAATGAGACACGCTTGTTCTATAATCTTCTTTTAATGTACAACTGTACACACGGAAAACAATACTTATGTAGCGCCGATTCGGAAACATTCCGTATCTCACTCCCTCAATACGCCCTACGTCGATAACTAACGAGTAACTGCAACGCTACGTCAATGGCTGACGGCGACTACTATGCTACGACAATGGCTGACGGCGACTATCGCAAGCCACGACGTCTATTCGTGCTTCCTAGGCGCCGAGACTGCAAGGCCGAAGCCGAATCTACAAGGCTCCCCGATGACGATCTCCAGACGACGACGACGATCGATTCCCCGGCGACATCGACGACGATCCCGATCTTCCAGGCGAACTCCTTTTATACTAATTTGCTGTAGGTAGTAGATGATACACAGTAGATAGGAGACAGTAGACAGTAGAGACTACACATTAGATAGTAGATAGACTACAGTAGATAGGATACAGTAGATAATAGATATTTACAGTAGATAGTAGATAATACACAGTAGATAGTAGATAAACTACAGTAGATAGGATACAGTAGATAGTAGATATCTACAGTAGATAGTAGATGGATTACAGTAGATAGTAGATAAGCGTATACAGCAGGTAGATATCACAATAGAAAGAACACAGTAGACAGGTGTACACAACAGGCAGACACTACAGCAGGCCGACATTAGGTAAGCGTACCCCTAAACCGTTACAATATTCTTCTTAAGAAATTATACATATACGGGATACGAAGCACGCAACTAAATTGGTTTAGAAGCTACTTGTTTGATAGGCAACAGTTAGTGCGCTGTAATTATACCTCTTCTGGTCTAATAACCATAAAGTATGGGGTCCCCCAAGGGTCTATCCTGGGACCATTATTATTCATCCTCTATATTAATGACCTTCCAAATGTAGTTCCGGCTTTATTTTTTATACTTTTTGCTGATGACACTACTATATTTTATTCCCATTCCTGCCTTGAAACCCTGATTAGCCAGACAAACATTGAACTAGATAAGACGGCAGAATGGTTCGTAGCTAATAGACTAACCCTTAATATAGATAAAACTAACTTCATACTGTTCAGATCATACAGAAAGCCTCCACCTGAGCATTCACCAACTATTAGAATTCTGAAAACACCAATCACCCAAGTCTCTTAAACCAAATTTTTGGTAATTATTGTAGATCAGCACTTATCGTGGACTGATCACATATCTGCAATATCACTTAAAGTTGCAAAAAGTATCGGAATAGTCTCTAGAATATCTAAGGTACTTCCAGCTAAGGCCCGCTTAACCCTATATCACACTCTCATTTGCCCATATTTAACATATGGCAATATAGTTTGGGTCTCTGCTTACAAATCAAATTTAAAGAAATTGACTATTTTACAGAAAAAAGCAATCAGATTTGAAGCAAACATACCATATGATGCGCACACAGGACTCGAATTCAAAAACAGAAAGATACTAAAAATTGAACAAATTCGGACACTACAAATTGGTATCTTCATGTACCAATACTCCCGAAACTTATTACCCAGCCAATTTCTAGATTATTTTCCTCTTCACCAAGGTAGCCATTATCATTTATCAAGAGGAACCCCACTTTCTACATCCCTTATGCGAGGACGAACATTAGGCTCGCATCTATAAAACGCACAGGGCCTAAGATTTGGAATGACATCCCACTTCCATTGCGCCTAATTCCAAATCTGCACCAGTTCAGGTCTAAGTGGAGGGAGGCCATACTGAATGAACGTGCATGAGAGATACAGTGACCTTAGTTAAAATTACTCTGCTTTATAGTCCTAAGGCTGGCGTTGTTGCGATGTGCTAATAATGGGCCAACTATCGTATGAGAGATACAGTGACCTTGGTTAGGGTTACTCCGCTTTGTGGTCCTAAGGCTGGCGTTGTTGCAATACGAAGCGAATATTGTTACAACCCTAGTAAATTATATCAAAATCAATTTCAGACCTCAGGTTGAAATTTTAGCCACTGGCATCGATAAAAGCAAACGTCGTATAGGTTATTTATACAATACGTAACAAGCAATATCAATATTAGTAAAGCGAAAATATTCATGGACCTGCGTTCAAATAGCATTAATTTTAGCCTATGCCTTTTTATGCCTTCAAATTTCTCTCACCATGGGTTATAAAAATCCCATGGTGCCTGAGAGCTGAGGGCCCTTTTATAAATAGACTATTGTATATTTAATTATTTTTATTTCCAACTTGTTGTTGTTTATTCGGGCAGTGCAAGCAGTTCTTTTAATACGACTCGGCTATGGCAGTGCAAAAGACATCTTTTAACGAACACTAAAATCTTTTAGCCACAGATACAAACAACTGCAAGGCTGTCGATAGATTTGGTCGATTTCTTATTTAGAGTTTCACCAACCTGTATGTCACCTGTTTACTCTCTCTGTCCAAAATAGCAATTATATGGCAACTAACAGACCAATATCAAGCCGGATTTTCCATATAGCGAAATATTGGGGTTTTTACGAGCAACGTAGTGCGACGTCAGCTTTTAATACGGAAGCCCAGATGCGAAGTAAATGAGACATCAATACCCAGCTCAATGGATTCCTAAGAATAGTGGTGGATGCTATAGGCCTACATAACTCACATCCAGTTAATTGTTTCGGACTTTCAACTGAACTTCTCCCGTTGTTTACAATTACACTTGCTTTCATTCAAAGCAATCATCGACTGATGTCTTGCGCATTATGATAGGCTGTGCGGCATAGATTAGCCTCTGCACACTACTAAGAGATCAATAGAGATCAAGGCACCCTACCAAGGGATCCATCACCCCAAAAAGAGATTTATATTAGAGGAATGGTTACTATAGGGTGTCCAATAAGTTCGTGAACGATTTTGCTTGCAGAAAGCAGAAACTTTTTGCAACAAACATTAATAATTTTTATGTCATTTGAATGAGCTTTATGTCCCGAAACCAAAAAGTGTACAAAGTGCTAGTTTTTTTGCAACGAGGAAATGACGTCATCAATATATGCTGAAAGAATATTTTTAGCGAATTTTATGCAGTTCGCGATCGTTTTTCGTAAACAAACTCAGAAATGTCGAAAACAGCAGACGTTCAGTTACGCTCGAAAGCTGCTATTCTTGCTGAAGAAGGATATTCATATTCCGTTATAGGCGATAAATTAGGACGATCGAAAGGTTGGGTAGCAAAATGGGTTGAAAGAAGCAAGCAAGGCGAGTTAGGCGATCATGCACGATGCGGTCGACCAAAGATTTTGACACAGGCTGCTATTAAAATAATCAAAAAGGCGAAATACAGACGAGGATTTGGATTGAGACAGATAGAAAAATCTCTCAAGGCAGGTGGACTGAAGGGCAACAAAGAAACAATCAGAAATTACATGAAAGTGGAGTTGAAGTGGAGATGTTGGAAACGCAGAAAGGCGCCATTGCTAACAGACGCTCAGAGGAAAAAACGGTTGTTATTCGCGCGGCAGCATAGACATTGGAAATTCGAAGACTGGTCTAATGTTCTATTTAGTGACGAATCGCCGTATCAAGTGTTCTATGTTCCACTCACGCAATGACACCGTTTGGGGTTCGCAAGAAGAAAATGTTCCTGTCGCCTCGCAGGTCAAGTTTAGTCCGACTGTTCTTGTGTGGGGAGGTATGACAGCCTCAGGATTAACGCGACTACATTTTGTACCTCAGCATACATCAATTAACTCGGAGTATTATATCAATAACATTTTAAAGAAGGAATTAAAACCAGTTTACGCGAGACTGGACACTTCTGGAACGATCTCGAAACGTCGTCTCTTCACTGACAACGCCGTTAGCGTTTTCCAGCAGGATGGTGAGCGAGCACATACATCTGCTGTTTCGCGAGCATGGCTGAACGAAAATATTCCTAACTACATTGAAAACTGGCCTCCCAACTCTCCTGATCTCTCACCGATTGAAAATCTCTGAAGTATACTCTCAAGCAGTGTCTACAAAGATCCTGAACCAAAGACTCCTGCTCAGCTAAAACGTCGTTTGCGAAAAGCATGGAATTCGATATCGGTTGAAACTTTGCACAACCTCATCGAATCTTTGCCCAGACGAATGAAAGCCGTTATATCCAGCAAAGGCAACACTATTGCCTATTAAATGGTACAATAATTATTGCTCTTTGTTGTGTATTTTTTTTAACAAACTAGCAAAATCGTTCAACCACAACACATCTCAAGATCTCCAATCGCGCTGTATCTGCAGAAGGACGTCTCTGGACCATCCTCCTCTGAATTCCGCTAATTCTCGGCTCCAGCCCAGTGTTGTATGCAAGACTTTCAACTTCAAGACCAAGACGAGACCGAGACAGTGAGATGCCGAGACCGAGACAGTGAGGTACCAAGACCGAGACACTTGGTTCAAGACAGTTCGAGACAATACGAGACAGTAAGACAAGTGATCCTGTATAAAAGGCTGTAAAGTACTAATTCATCAGTTTTCGGAAATAAGGTTCATTTGTAATTTCAATTTGAAACTTATAATGTATATAGTACCAATTCCCGAGAACAGTTTTTATATTGCCGTGTTTTATCGTTTTCGATATCTCTTCGTCGGCCTATCTTCTGAATAGTATAAAGAAAGTCTTTTTAGACACGTCTGAAATCTTCTAGATGATTTTAAACAAACAAAATCGATACCAAATACCAAAGAAAATTTTATAAATTTGCGCATATCCTTACTCACCCTGAGAAACTCGAAGTTGTACGATCCAAAACTGATCGAAACGATCAGTTTTGGTGGTTTTACATCAATGACAAACGGCTCGCCATAACTAGGTCTACTGTTTGCCAATAGGCCTATGCCTAACTTCAAATTGCTTAAACGCAAACTTAACAATTTCAGGTTCTCTCTCAGTCATTTGTTTTATTGAATTGATTTCAGTATCATGTGACTCGCGCGTTAACCAGAATTACCGTATATTCCGGCTTCAGTTTCTAGCGCAAGATTTTAAGACAGTTAACGCGAAACTTATCGAGACCGCTTGTTCGAGACAGAACAAGATTTTCACCTTAAGACAGTTTCTATAAATTCGAGACACTATCGCGAGGCCGAGATAACAGGCTTCCGAGACCGAGGCGTTAAAAAACTGTCTCGAGACCGAGACACTGTCCCGAGACCACACAACTCTGAATCAGCCACCATCAGCTGCTTCTCACGCTCCACTATCAATAACTTGTCGGGATTTCCACGCGAAACTTAAGTCTCATTTGTTCAATGTTCACTCTCAGACGCATCTGATTCTCATCTTTCACGATAAAAATTTTGAATTAACAATAATAAAGAACGGGTGTGAACATATGTGGCAATTTATAAAGAGCCTCTGGTCAAAGACATACGTATAGCCTCCCCCCTAGATACATGTCTAACACTGCTTGTCGTCACTATAGACCAGTCTGTTTAACCTCTGAGTGTTGTTTTTAGGATCATGGATGATGAGGGACTCTCTGCCCGAAGGTCGTGCAGAGAATCGTTAAAGATAATAATAATGGTGGGGCACGTTAATGAGTAAAGTATTATTATGTATTATTAAAGTATTATTATGTATTATTAAAGTATTATTATTATATACATGTCTAACACTGCTTGTCGTCACTATAGACCAGTCTGTTTAACCTCTGAGTGTTGTTTTTAGGATCATGGATGATGAGGGACTCTCTGCCCGAAGGTCGTGCAGAGAATCGTTAAAGATAATAATAATGGTGGGGCACGTTAATGAGTAAAGTATTATTATGGGCCGTCAACCTGAATTCACTAGAAGTCGCTCTCATTTGACAAATCAGATATACATACATACATACATACATACATACATACATACATACATACATACATACATATACACACACATACATACATACACATACATACATAAATGCATGCATGCATACATACATACATACATACATACATAAATGCATACATGCATACATACATACATGCATACATACATAGTTACATACCTACATACATACATACATGCATGCATATGTGTATGCATGCACAAACATACATACGCACATACATACAAACATACATTTTACATACATTCATGCCTGCGCACATATGCATGCATACATGCAAGGAAACCTACCAACAAGCAAGTATAGGTCTAAATATAGACACATACAATATGCCATGTCCCTTTTTGATGCAGTAGAACTCAGACGACCAATCTAGCCTGTAGCACTGCCATAATAGCAGACTGCTACGCTGAGCCCGTTGAAGTCTTAATTTGCACATAAATAATCATGCATATTCATACGCGCTAACGGCTGATGGGATACTACTGCGGAGTTATATTTATTCAATGACGACATATTTCATATTGTGTGTACTGTTAGCCAGTACACATATTCAGTTCTCTACCCCTGGGAACTTTATTACGTGTTGAAAACATCTAAAACGCTGTTCTAAAAGTAGTAAACCACATGACAAACTACCTGAAAATCAGTTTCGTTTTCATTTTCTGGATGTAAAGAACAGGTCAGTTCTTGTCGGATACAACGTGAAGTGATTATACTCGTCATACTGTATTAAGAAATAACACGAGCCCAATATAGACATCTGCTTAAACGGATGAAGAAAATTAAGTTTAGAAAGAGGCGCAACACAATAGTAGTTTCGAAAGTTATGGAAATTTGGAAATATAGGCTACAATGTGTCTAGGTTCTGCGCAGACTAAATTATTAAATTATTAAAATTATTAAATTATTAAATTACATGAGCTGATAAAATAGAAATTAAATATCAAAGTGAAACTATGGGAAAGTTTATGTGCTATGTTAAGCATGATTATCATAGCTATAGGAAATGCAACTTAGAAGGCATGTCAACAGAGCCGACCTTTAGGGTGGCGAGGTCGGAACCGCCCGAAGGTGCTGACAAGTTGGGTCGCCGACAATATAGGGCCCCGAAAGAGCCCAATTTTATATTTTTTTGATATTTTATTTCATTATTATTATTATTATTATTATTATTATTATTATTATTATTATGTCACATATAGTGTTATTTATCATTGGCATTGTCAACGGATCTGTCATCAGGCTATATGGGTCGCCGTTTGTCAGTGGATTGTAATCTTGACATAGTGCCCTGAAAAGCCACTGCATTGAAACGTTGGATCAATGCCGACAAGGTCTGGAAAAGGAAGTTTGTCTCTCGGGTGTCACCGGTAGTTGTCGAAAGTCGGCGTCCAGTCTCAGACAGAAAGGCGAGACCCTCACTATTGAGGGGACCGAAGGTTTCTATAGCGATTGGAACAAAAGTGTATTTCTTCTCTAGCTCAGAATATTTTGTGTGTTTCCTTGTGGCTGCTATCTCCGCCGCTCCTCCAGCTGTGGAAGCTGTCTCGGGGATATAAGAAGCGGCCACTGTGTCCACCACAGTCGCGTCCCAATGTAAGGCCCGCCCCCACTCCACGGTATCAGGGTCTGCCCGTTCGGTCTCTTTCCATCTAATCTAGAAAGACCTGACGGTTCCTTGACCGCTGGAATACCGGCACTGTTGAGGCTGCGATGGATAAGGTCGTTGATATTACAGTGTCTTGCTTGACGGCCAAAACCCAATGAACAGGACAGGCCATGTGCGCCTTTGGCAGAGACGAAGGCGCCGCATGCGCAAGTGTGCGGCTCTCAGATGGCCACCCCCAATCGTCGGCCGACCACCACCCTCACGGTATTGTCCTCCAGTCTGAGATCGCGAGAAACGAGCGGGAGAGCGTTTAGCTAGTCCGAGGCGTGCGGTTACTGCAAGGCCCTTAGTCTAGCCTGGTCGTAGGGATCCTGTAGCTTTTCTTCTAGTGCAGACAGAACCGGGTTTAACAGCGGTCTGTCAAAGTGGGCTTGTTTATGGCCTGGCGTCGTCGGGGCAGAGGCTTCGGTAAGTTGAAGCCAGGTAGACATCGCCGAGTCGCATGCCGAGTTCGATTTCACCGCTACTGATTCTAAGATGAGGGACTGGATCTGGAGAGAGCCCACGGCTGAAGCCAAAAAGCGGGAAGTGCCAGCGAGGACGCCCTCCTAATTCCCAGTCCTCCCATCCTGATCGGGAGAGTGGCCTGACCCCATTGGTCATCGGTCCTCGAAATGTTAAGGATTCGCTCGATCCCTCCTCGCAGCAGATCGTCGTAAGCCCATAGACGCGGGTGGTCGTGGCAAGGGGTGCATCTCAATAAATGCATGAGTTTAGGCTAAGTCGCGTCGAATGTCTAACGATCAGTAGAGCGTCTTGTCTAGCGATTAGTTGCAACCTGTCGAAGGCAATTCCAAGGTCGGCCACACAAGTGTCGAGGGCTGAAAGCAGGGCATCCGTCGGCGAGAGCGGAGCCCCTAGGAGCACGGCCGATGATGCATTGACTCGGGCGAACTGTCCTAGGAGGCCTTGACTAACGTCGTTGATATGGGCGTCGGAAGATATGAGTTCGCATTGTTTGCGGTTGAGCGCGAGGCCAAGTTGCAGACATCCCTCTTCGATCGAGTTAAGATCCGCCTCCACCACCTTAGGATCTCCGCCCAAGGTGAGGTCGTCGAGGTATTCAAAGGCCAATGGTGAAAGCAGGTGATTAAGGATCGGCTGTAGCGGTAAGCAGAAAAGTAGAGGTCCCAAGGGATCGCCCTGTTACGAACCTTCTTGCGATTGTGTCGTGAATCTCCCGAATTTCAGAGATGTCGCCTCGGCGTAGGCAGGATGACAATATGCGGATAAATTAGGAATGAGTTCGTCCACTGATGCGAGCATGAAGCCTCGGTGCAAGCTATTGAAAGCGTTCAAGATGTCAAGCTTCACCATTATTGAACTCGTGTCCATGCTGGTCAGGAATCGTCTAGCGGCGTGGGTTGCCGCCTCGCAGCCTCCGGGAACGCCAACCCCCAGTTGTTTAGGTGTTAGGTACGGCGTGACACGTGGGACGGCGTATGCGTTGGCGCATTTAGATGAGAGTCGACGCCACACGTATCCAATGGCTATTGGCCATTGACACAACCACAGCTTCTACGGAGGGCGAAAAGAGTACCTCCGAATAAGATAGGCCGTACCTCTTGAGGGCAGATGCCGGCCAGTAGTCGATTGATAAGAGCAGTCGTCGCTCTCAGCAGCCCAGGTCCCGCGTCTGGATCTCCAATCAATTCCCTCACGTGTTGGGGGCGCAGCCCATCAGGGCCGCTCGACGACCCCATGTTTCCATCCTCCAGTTTTGCGGCTACCGCCGCCACCAGCGCCTGTCTTCCATTCGAGCCCGTAGGCCTCTGTCCTTCGTGGGTGTCCGCGTCTGGTAGGAAGATAGTATCGGCCAAAATCAGCCATCCGTCATAAAAATCTGCAATGCGCTTCTTGACGATGGACGTAAGATTGGGGCGTCGGCCTTCTCTCAAAGGAGTTTCGAAAGTTCCCGCACCAAAGGCGAGGAGGTGCCGCCATTCTGCGAGGTTCGCAGGGTCCGCCAAAATGGAGTCCATAATATCGGTTAGAAGGCGGCCAGCTCTTGATCTAGCTCTTTTGGGAACATGCCTGAGAAGACCTTGGGAGAGACAAGGGTGTCGCATTGACCTGACAGGTCTCGGATCCGAATCAGTGGCGGCATCGGTCGTCCGTTCTTCGTCAGTCGGGATTTGTTCGGGATTCACATTTGTCGCAACGGTCATTGAGCCAAAAGGTGCCAAAGGGAATCCTGAAGATAAGGGCGGCTAATTCGAACCCGGACAAGGATTGGCTCTGGGTCCGTGTTGGTGGACCATGCAGTCCTTGTTATGGTGTTGCCGAACTGAATGACATACATTGCATGTCCCTTGTGCCTTCTTCTGTTTCATTTCAAATGTCCCTTGTTCCTTCAGGGTCGGTGAATCCGTTCTCTTAGTGATTGTGCGATTTGTTAAATTGTGATTTTGATTCATTTGAGAATTTGGGAAACAGTGATATTGTTTTAATCTTCTGGTTTGATTTCAACAGATTCAATTCAGTTTGTTTACAGTTGCACCGCCATTTAAAAAATTAACGTTGCGTTGCCATTGACGACTGTTGTTAAAACCAGTTCTTTTTTTATCTTATTTCGTTTTATTATTTTTAATATTCATGCTTACATGTGGGCCCTTTGCTGTCTCCGTACTTACAAGCATTCAGCTAATTTACGTCACTAATATGACGTCATCAAATGACGTTCATCATTTGAAAATAAAAGACACGATAAAGAAATGAGACGCTCAAATGGTATTTTATTTTTAAGAAATCATAATTTATTAAAAAATTGCACTGACCGAGGAAAATTAAATACAAAAAAGCCGTCTGGCTACGAATGTAGAAAACGAAGAACGGAGTAAGAGCAACAGTTTGACCAAAATCTAAAATATATGAGCTTCGAGAAAGTTCGTTGGACCTAACAAAAATAGCACACAGAGCCCGAAGAACTATCTGCTGCCTCTGCTTCAAGTTGAACTGTCGACACAACCATCCCCGCTGAAGGTGTTGATCCTGCTGAACCAATGGCAGTGGTTGAAGATAGCGGTGTACCATTAGTTTAAAGTCAAGGGATGGAACTGCTATGAAATCTCGATAATTCAGAGTAACGAGGGACGGGGACTGCGCGAGTGAGGTAAAATCAAGATTAGCCATGGGAATGTCAGTCACGTTTAAGTTGGTAAGCATCTGGAAAAATAAATCAGTTAGTACTAAAACCAAACTGCGACTCACGAAGGCCTTGGCGTGGCCAGTAGCAACGTATGGTTGTGAGGCGTGGACAATAAAGAAAGAAGAAGAGAAACGCATACAAGCATTTGAGAACAAGTGCATGAGGAAACTGCTCAGAATTCCATGGACGGCAATGGTGACCACCGAACAAATGTATCAAATGGCGAAAGTTGACTGCAAACTGTTGGGCCACATCAAATCCAGAAAACTGGGGTACTTCGGGCACATCCTGAGACAGCCAAAAGACAGTATTGAGAACAGTGTAATGTTGGTATAGTGGAAGGAAACCGAAGTCCTGGAAGACCCAGAATCTGCTGGTTTGACAATGTCATGGCGTGGACTGGTTTAAGAGGCACAAGCTTAATGAACATCGTACGAGACAGAAAGCATTGGACATCACTTTCCCATTCATGTAGTCAACCGACTGACGAAAAGCGATGTGACATGTCATGACAATTCACGTAAAAGAGATTAATGGCTAAAAGTTCGTGGATAGGCTATGACACGAGAAACACTGATATTATCAGATTTTGATACTTGGCCAGATCGTCGAAATATGTTAAGGATAAAATTACTCCGCACATTGTATTAAAATTTATAATTATAACAGCATAGATTTAGGCTACTATTCAAGAGTTAGCCTATACCCTAATATAGGGCCTATAGATTGCCATGCGAATTTTACTAACAATTCCGGTTACTGTATAGTAGGCCTAAGTGGAGATCGAAGTTTTACCAAACTGAAATTAATCACGACCTATCTAGGGTCTACAGTGTCATAAGACAGATTTTTCAGTTTAGAAACTTTAATAGCCTATCATTTGAAAATTATATCGTCCAAAATCTAAGTTTTTCCGCTGTAATCAAAGATTACGCCAATAAAAAGACCCGAAAAGTTAACTTCGGATATTAATTAAAGTTATTTCGTGTTCTTGTTTGTGTTGAATTTAATCTTTGTATTAATTTGTAGGCCTACTTTCTCTTTGGAGTTTGCCCGTCTGGACATAATTAATCGGTGTAGGTTATTTCTTTGCACTGACAATCAACAAAATAGTTCCATTTTCTGATTTTCTCATATTGTAAGGGGCTCCTGGAAAACTCCGCCCACGGGCGTCAGGGAGGCTAAGGCTGGCGCTAGCTGCGTGTCAAAAAATGCGGTGTTAAACTTCAGACATAGGCCTAAGAGCGCTGATGGAGAATTAAATAAAATTAAAAATAATAAAATAATTGCAAATATTGGCTTACACTGTAGATCATCCAGAACATTTGGATCTGTCACTGTCCTCCTCACTTCGAACTCGTGCCAAAGTCAGGGCACTTAAAATAGAATAATAATAATAATAATAATAATAATAATAATAATAATAATAATAATAATAATAATAATAATAATAGTAATGGTGATAGTGATACAGTTATAGTGATAATAACAACGAGAACGCAATTGATAATAAAAATGATAATACAAACAATAATGATGATGATGATGATGATGATAATAATAATAATAATAATAATAATAATAATAATAATAATAATACTAAAATAAAATAGGGTGGCGGTTGGCCTACGATTAGGGGTGGCCATCTGCGAGTCGCACACCTGCGCATGCGGCGCCTTCGTCTCAGCCAGAGGCGCACATGGCCTGTCCTGTTCATTGGGTTTTGGCCGTCAAGCAAGACACTGTAATATCAACGACCTTATCCATCGCAGCCTCAACAGTGCCGGTATTCCAGCGGTCAAGGAACCGTCAGGTCTTTCTAGATTAGATGGAAAGAGACCGAACGGGCAGACCCTGATACCGTGGAGTAGGGGGCGGGCCTTACATTGGGACGCGACTGTGGTGGACACAGTGGCCGCTTCTTATATCCCCGAGACAGCTTCCACAGCTGGAGGAGCGGCGGAGATAGCAGCCACAAGGAAACACACAAAATATTCTGAGTTAGAGAAGAAATACACTTTTGTTCCAATCGCTATAGAAACTTTCGGTCTCCTCAATAGTGAGGGCCTCGCCTTTCTGTCTGAGACTGGACGCCGACTTTCTACAACTACCGGTGACACCTGAGAGACAAACTTCCTTTTCCAGAACTTGTCGGCATTGATCCAACGTTTCAATGCGGTGGCTTTTCAGGGCACTATGTCAAGATTACAATCCACTGGCAAGCGGCGACCCAGATAGCCTGATGACGGATCCGTTGGCAATGCCAATGAATAATAATAATAATAATAATAATAATAATAATAATAATAATAATAAGAAGAAGAAGAAGAAGAAGAAGAAGAAGAAGAAGAAGAAGAATAATAATAATAATAATAAGAATGATAATAATAATATTAAAACGACCTTATTTGTAGAAGTTTAATCCGTGCAGGGATCCCCACTGTCAAAGAGCCGGTGGGATTGACCCGATCTGATGGTAAAAGACCAGACGGTCTCACTCATATATCATGGCGGGCGGGGCGGTGTTTGATATGGGACGCGACAGTCTCAGATACAATGGCAACGTCGTATCTGCCAGAAACATCACAAAGAGCGGGCGCTGCTGCCGAGAGGGCGGCGAACCTCAAAACTCAGAAATACGCCGAGCTAGCCTCCACGTACGTCTTCACACCGGTGACATTCGAAACCTTTGGCCCCATCAATTCCGAAGGCCAAAGCTTCCTTTCAGAACTGGGACACAGACTGAGCGCCGTCACTGGGGAGCAGAGGGAGACGACTTTTCTCTACCAGCGCATCTCGATGATTATTCAACGCTACAACGCAGTTGCTTTCAAGGGAACTTTCGCTGCTCTGGAGTCCAACGATCAGGGCTACTCCGGACGACATCACCATTAAATAGATGAAATCAACTCACAATAAAAATAATAATAATAATAATAATAATAATAATAATAATAATAATAGTAGTAGTAGTAGTAGTAGTAGTAGTAGTAGTAGTAGTAGTAGTAGTAGTAGTAGTAGTAGTAGTAGTAGTAGTAGTAGTAGTAGTAGGTCTAAAAATAGCCATATTGATAAAATCATATAACTTAATCTTTGCACTGGCTTCCTATTCAGTAGAGGATGACCTTTAAATTGGGGCTTGTGACCTATAAAACCTTCCACTTTGACAAAACACAGTATTTGAGATCAGTTCCTGTTTATTTAGTCTCATCAAGATCGTCTGTCTGATGGTCTGTCGACATGGTCTGTCGTCGGAAACACAGCTAAAGCAGGAACTGTATAATTGGCGATCGAGCCCCGATGGCAGATCTAAGAGGGCGATTTGCATTTAAAATGTGAACAAACCAAACCATAAACTTACATCAGCGGCCACAACAACTCTCTCTCTTCAATCGACTATTTACTTCCGCCTGAAATTATATTAGGCTTGACGCGCTCCTAGCGGCGAGGAATGCAAACCTCTTGCAAAGTGCATTACTAAATCTAAAATGAAAGTAGCAATTAATCCACATTAAAACTAACTAAAAATCAAGTGACGGACCGATATCCGGCACAATACACGATTCACTTTATCTATCTATGAAAACAGCATGAATCATAATATTGGAAGTTAAATGTGTAGTATTTCAGTTGTTTAAAGCCTAAAGCATCTGAGAATGTGCTTGCTGCACCCCTAAACGCCTATGTCATTATAGGTGATCAATATTCGCGTCTTCTCATAGTAACTTAATTGCCTGCGTGTGTGTATATATATATAATATATGTAGTATATAATACATGTACTTTCTCTTTCATTAGTTTTACTAGACAAGAGCATTCAGGTGCCATGTGAATCTGTCCTCTGACCTCTGAGCTCTACACTAAACGTGATCCACGACACTACAGGTCTCAAGATGGGCAAAGCTATCCGAAAACATGATTAGAAAATATAGACGAGGGCATAATGAAATATGGACTAAGTACAAATAGAGTACAAGTTAGCAAAACAAGTAACCGAAAATGCTGGAGATCATCTATTCGCACCATCGCCACCAAACGAGTCAACGACCTGGTTCAAGGCTAGTTGAGAAACTGATGATGATGATGACATTGATGATGTAGTTGTTGTTGCTGGTAATGTAGGAGATGGGGAAGGACCCACGTGAGCTGATGTAATTGTAAGTAGATGTAAGTCTATCAAACCTAGCTACGATTGGAATGCAATTGGAAGTCCTTATATATGAAATTCATCGTCAATTGGCGCTACTTGATGAATGCGGCCAATGGCAGCGCCATCGAGTGTCTATAAAACGAACTAAAAATAGGAGTATTGCTCAGCGTTGTTTAGTCAACACCTAAGCATGAAGGCACAGATTTGAGAAGGAGACATTCGCACGCGGTCAAGATATTCGCACAGCGATAGGCCAGAAGCAATGCCGTCTTTATCAAAAGTGTTCTAACGCCTGTATTGACGTTGATTTAGAATCCTTATTCATATGATATTCGGTGTGATGTTGTGTTTATATTGCGCGTAGGCAACAGGCAAGCGATCGAAAGGCGATTGGCAAATCTAGATTCTCACAAGCCATAAATTAATCTGCGGTCGGGTTCTGGCCTGCCTTCCAGTGGCACTGCATGCATGGATTTCGTTACGTATCAGGAACGTAGGCCTACATAGGCCTATGCTGTAGGTAACCACTACAAGGAGCGATGGGTCTACGGGTGTTCCGCCGGGTTTCGAAACACATAAACACTGTCCGCTTGAGAAGCGTTGGTACGTTGCTGCTGAACTCCACCATTGCTTGTATTGCTGTAGTGCCAATCTCAAGCCTGCATAAAGGAGGAGGGCGACGCTAATGATTGTTGTTATCATGCAGTGTCGTTATCACGTATTTAGAATTATGGTTCATGTAAGAATAATTTTTCGTCTCACGCTATTGCTGTTTATGGAACCGTTCTCGACATAATTGCCTTTTATTCTAGTTGTACAAAAGCCATTATGCGCGGAAGGCCATTCACTGCGGTATTTATGTTCTGGCGAAACAGACAGCTATAGCATAAATTACGGCTGTGATACATCGGTCTAGGCGCGTTTAACAGCTACGAAACTGAAGTGACGTAATCAGTCTGCGACTCAAGTGCCTTGTTGTCTAGAATAAATATCAGTCTGTGGGACTCAATCAAAGCTGGAAACACTATGATGTATAGGCCTACAGGGTGGGCCAGCATAAATGAACCGACTTTCCATGTATATAACGCCGTTAATATTTTTGAAGTTATTTATACTTAATTCGTCAAGATAAAGATAGGCTATTTCACCACAGTAGTAAAACTCAAACACATGGATAGGCCTAACTGTCTTTTAAAAGAATCTATGACGTGATTCGTGATTAACAAAATTCATCGATTTTTAGTAAGTAGCTGATGAAAAGGTCAAGAAGAATTATAATTTTAACAGTAAATCCAAAAAGTGAAACCCTATAGCAAGACATTTGTAGGACTTACTGCACAATAAAATTAATTATTTGTTAGGAGAGAGGCATGAAGTTGCAGTTTTTCTAATCAAATGAATGTTCGATATATCTCCAACGGGCTACAACAACTTCAGCTATTCGACGAGACCACTGGTCAATGAACTGCTGACCGATATCTGACCCGCACTTACCTCTTTGAGATGTTGAATGTTACGGATATTCTCTCGATAGACGACTAGCTGCAAATATCCCCAGATCGAATAATCTACCGGATCAAGATCCGGATTATTGGGAGGGAGCAATTGTAGGGCTTTTAGAACACGGAGCACGTTGTCAGTCAAATAGGGGATAGTGTAACGTGATCGATGCGCAGGTGCACTGTTCTCTTGAAAGATGTTATCTGCACCGGATAAACGATTTTCAATAGTCAATTCTGCTGAACTTTACAACTACAGTATAGGCCCTAAACACTGTTCAATTTAGCTCGCTGTGTTAAAAAAAAGGCCATCCTGCCTAATTTCGAAACCGCAACAGAAGCCATGACACTTCGCGTGGAATTTTTTCTTCCTTTCAGCAGCCGCCCAGGTGCTACGCACGAGCGATGTTAGCGGGTGTACGCGCCGTGGTCTATAACTCGAAGTTCCTGTTTCATCAATTCAAGGTATTTTTCATTAGGTATTGTATTTTCAGGAAGGGAAACGTATGGAGAAATTCCGGAAGAGGAGCCTTAAAAATATGCACTTACGATTGCGATGCATAATTATTATGTAGGTCTATGCTGCAGGCCTAACCCTACATATGAAATTGTGTTTTGAGTTATACGGGTTGCAGAAGTGACGACAGCATGACGAATACTTTATGTTATCCCGTATATTAACACTTCGATCGGAAGTTCAATTTGTCCACGATCGATAACCATTACAACTTAATGCAAGATACAACTCAGACGTGAATCTTGCAACGTTGGTTCAACTCCGGCGGAAGAAAATGCACGGGTTAAATACCGATGAGCACCCAAAGCAAACGCATAACGCGGCTAAGAGAACGAGTCGCTTTTAGAACAAGGAGTTCAGACTCACCCACCTCCGCAGCAGCAGCATCATCAACAGCAGCTGCTGATGCAGTCTCACAAGCAGCAGCAGCAGGAAAGAAGAAATAAGTTTGCTAAGAGGGTCAGTGGGAACCTGCAACGGAAGACTTCTTCATTTGAGTCCATGTATTAACCGTTGCGATCGACTTCGAAAGATGCCATCGGCTGAAGACGGAGAATGGAGCAACGTAGGAATACAATAACATCGTATATTACGACAATTCTTATTATTAGAACGATTGCTACAGTGCTTAAGCTTATTATTGTCATTGTGGGCCCTAAGCATATTTAAGGAGCTATTAAAGAGTTGGGAGAGCTGTTCAAGATTCGCTTAAACTGAACGGAAATGAATGGATTTGTCTAATGGGATCAGTAATTATTGAGTAGAAAGGCGCAGAAGGTCTTTGTGATTTCAGTTAGACATTTTATGTGTCTTCTTCCAACTTCCGACATATCGTCTGCAGCAAGTCAGTGGATCTTCGAGGATATTAGTCATGTATACGCATGCATGTCTGCGTACATTCATATAAACATACAGACATAGGATATATATATACATATATATATATATGTGTGTGCGTGTGTGTGTACGTGCCAACTCAGATGCATTCGCTGGAATCCTACGCTCGCTCGTAGACCCAGTCGCTCTATATATGGATACTAGATCAATCTGCTCTAGATTCAGCTTCCGGTATAAGACTTTCTAACTAGACAGACCACTCTACCTCTCATCGGTATGCAGACACGCGTGCACACGTGATTTCATGTGTGCACGCATGTTAGCATATATACACACATGTAGGCCTACACTATGTATTTATATACACGTAGGTATGAACGCATGTAAGTAAGTAAGTAAGTAAGTCTGTATATATGTATGTATGTATGTATGCATGTATGTATGTATGTATGTACGTATGTATGTATGTCTGTATGTATGTATGTATGTATGTATGTATGTATGTATGTACGTTAGTATGTATGTATGTATGTATGTACGTTAGTATGTATGTATTTGTGTATGTATGTATGTATGTACGTTAGTATGTATGTATTTATGTATGTAGGTTAGTATGTATGTATTTATGTATTTATGTATGTATGTTAGTATGTATGTATTCATGTTGGCCTACAATTTGTATGTGTGTGGCCTTCGTATGTGTGTAGAATTGTTTGTTTTTCTTATTTTTATGATTATTGTACTTTTATTATTATTATTATTATTATTATTATTATTATTATTATTATATTTCACATTAAAATTATTATTATATTTCACATTAAAATTATTATTATTATTATTAAGATTATTATTATTATTATTTAGATTATTATTATTATTACTTTTATTGTTATTATTATTATTATTATTATTAGGCAGTTGTGTTAGCAGTAATATAGAAATAAGGTAATAGCATGGAAATATTCTTAGTTCTCCTAAAATAATTTGGCGTTTGCAACTTTTCCGCCACCTTCGTTTATATTTAAGTGGTTCTCTTCACTTTACCACTATCAGAGTCAGCTGCGATTCACCGGACACATAATTCGATGTCTGGGTTCGAACACTCATTCACACTGTCTCCTCCCCAATCATGAATTCTCCCTCAGTCTAGGAATCTCGAAATACGTCACAGGTCATCGTCTTCCCTTATGCTCTGACCAGCCTACGGTTGTTTTCGACAACGGTGTAGTTTGCTGCTTGTTCGGCGCTATGTATACCTGCTTTGGTTCCGTGCTATTGTTTTCATGTTAATAATGCTGAAGGTGACCCAATGCGTTTTCTTGTAGTGGTGTTCGAACGTTGTTTGCGTCCGAACGAAGTCTTCGAAGGAACCCGAAAATAGTTCAGGTAAATGGCCGAATATTATACAGTAGCTATGGAGGGCGAAGGTAGGTTGAGAGATGCTATAGTGATGAATTATGATACTCTCAACAGCCAACTCTGTACGTATTGTGTGTAGGGGTGTATGAGTGCATAGGTGTAGGTGTGTGTATGCGTTAGTCGCTGTAGGTATCTTATATCGCTGTATATGTATATAGCAGCGATGCACATATTTTATCCTACTGAGATATTAAAGATAGAGTTATGTAGCAATAAAGGCTCTATAGTCACCCTGTGCCAGTGGCGGCTTTGTGTAATACAAGGGATCGTGACTCCCATTTGACCCGTTGGGCCAAGTACTCTTCGATCACCTTGTCACCTTGTGTCGTCAGTTCGTGGAACTCTGGCGACCGTCATGCCATGGTAAACACTCTCCATTGTCCTCTGTCTCTCACTGCCTCCCTCAACTCCTCCAGGCTCAACGCTGTCCTCTCTTGTATTTCACCCATCCACCTCATTCTTGGACCCCTTTTCTCCCTCACCACAGCCCAACATCGTCTCCTTCTCCATCCCATTGACTCGCATCACATTCATACCGAAATACACTAACTTCTGTCTTGTCGCCCTCTGTAGCAAAGTTAAGCTTCCGCGTAGTTGCCCAATCTCTTGAAGCACCGATCGTCATTTGTTCTTCTGTCTGACCACGTAAACCCCAGCATCTTTCTTCATATCCACATATTCACAGGCATCAATCTTCCTCAGCAGCATCTTTGTCTTCGCCCATGTCTCGCGACTGTGGCCTATAATGCTATGGGAAATATCAACGCTTTCACCAGTCTTGCCTTTGTTGTCATGTTCAGATCTTTATCTTTCCATATTTTATCCATAATAATGCATTGCTAGTTTGCTCAGTGTCATCATTCTTTTTGACTTCCATGCCACAGCGGCCATTCCTTTCCACTGTCGATCCAAGAAATGAGAAACTTGTGATAACTTCCATTTCTACTCCGTCCATTGCAAACTTGGCCCATCCCTCCGTAGTCATGATCTTAGCTTTCTTTATGAGATATAGACCTGCTTTCTCACTTTCTCTCATCACTCTTTTTATCAGTTCCACAAGATCTTACTTTCGATATCGTAAGCTAATTCCTAACATGTTAATGTGCTAACGGAATTTGATATGAACTGAAAATTGCTTTGGCCTCAAATGGAAGCTACGGCATTTTTTAAGGAAAATTAACTGCTAATGTTTTGTAAACATGTTTCTATACAAAACTCTATATCATTTTAAGGACTTCAAATTTAGCAAGATCATAGTGTCTGATTGTGGAACAGATGCACTGTGTTACTCGAATGTGAATGAACATTTTATAAAGCGTTGAGTAGAAAGTATCATCCAAATTGCTGTGTGAGAAAGTGAACCGTTCAGCTGCTGGTCTATTTTCAAGCTCCACAGCGGTTGTACATGTGGTTTCATTGGGTGTAATTATCTGCTTTGAGAGAAACAAAACACTAAACGCAGCAGTACAACTAGATTGCGTTCGTCCCTTAGCTTCTCGGACACCACGTTTCGGATGAGACTGGATGTGGACTCTTCCAGTGGCTGCATAGAACCCACTTTTCCTATGAGGTCATACGAAACTAGAATCGGAACTACGATGAACGACATCTCAGCACTTAACCATTGGTCATGTAGAAAGTGTGTCTCATGATATGCCGCAGACAGTTCCAGATGCGCTCGCAACGTCACATCTGAAAATGATATCATCAGGAGTCAATGAATTGAGACAGCAGACTATGCGAAGAGTCTCAGCCAACATATCAGCAGATGTTACGTTACAATGGCTCAAACTGGGTATCGCGTCAATTGATCTCCCGTCCGTTGATCCCCATCAGTTGATCCCCGTCAGTTGATACCGCGTCAATTGATCCCCACGATCAATTGATCCTCTGCCTATTCGTCATAAATGAATATCTAGGTGGCGCATCGCAGACTTGTAGCTGAGACCGTTAGTAAACAAAAGATTGATTTTACAGATTTGGAAAATAACACAGCAATGCCCAGGGTTCAGGTCACTCGTCCAGGCTTCATGTCACTCGTTCAGGTTTCGTGTCATTCGTCCAGGACGTAATATATATATATATATCAACACGGAGTTGTCGGTATGGAACATTAGGCGACGAAACGATATCGCTTGTTTGAGGCTCATGTCACGCTTACGGCCGGTCGGAGATTCTCTTGTACATGTAGCTCCGAGCAGTAGCTCATTTATCCCATGCATAGACACTTATGCTTAGAACTTTACCTTCATAAATTAATCATATTATAACTCTCAATTACGCTTTTGTAATTTATTATCATTTTAAAATTTCGTGCTCTGTTACGTAGTTCTTTTGAAAAATGGAGAAGGTCGCAAGTGGAACATAAATGTTGTATCAATTGGGTTGGGTTCAATAGGCAGAGTATCAATTGACGAGAGAATCAATTGACTAGGGTATCAATTGACGGGGATCAATTAACTGGGGATCAACTGACGGAGATCAACTGACGGGGAATCAAAATACGTAGAACCCTCAAACTGATGCCTGTGTGGCGGTCGCACTGGAGACCAGCGGAGCATGGATTGCGGAAGGATTAGATTCTCTGTTGTAACTGAGATAAAAGTTGACGAATGAAAACCATGATTCATTGGGCATCAAATATTTATTTCAAAAACTCTTTGTAGTCTGCCTGCAGGGAATTTGTCGTTTAAGACACATGATGGCGATGATGATGATGATGATGATGACGATGATGATGACGACGATGACGACGACGATGGCAATGGACCTCGATTGGGACAATGACCATTCGATCCATAATCATCCTTGCTCTTTGGATAGCATCTATAAGAGCCTGAAGGAGCATTTATACCTAGGATAACAATAATAATAAAAATAATAATGATAATAAAAATAATGATGATAATAATGATAATAGTAATAATAATAATAATAATAATAATAATAATAATAATAATAATAGTAATAATAATAATAATAATAATGATAACCAAAACAATACCCATCATGATGACAAAAATGTGTCATTGTTGATGCGCGTAAGTTATAAGGGTACAACTAAGCAGCTGCAGGGACAATGTAGGCCCAGTACTGTGCATAGATTATAACCTATAATTCTCAGCACGAGAGGAATAAGGTTGCTTTCGATGTTATGGAGGAGTGAATAAAAAGAAGGATGAGAGTTTGCCATTCCAATGAAGATAAAGATAAAGATTAGTTACTGCATCTATTCTTGTGGCAATCTGGTAACCAGCTTTTGATGCTCACCGACTCTACCATCATCTCATGTTATTCTCTTGTTATTCTGGGTAAAAGATATCGAGCGATGAAGCAAAAGCATATAGATTAATAAATCACACCAAATGGAGAGTTCCGCTGGGATACTAGCAATCACGTCCTTACAGTGAAAAGCACTTTTGCGAAAGTAGTCTAATTGGCTGTATGTTCATCAGGCAGAGTTTACCTTGGAGCAGAGACGCATATATTATATACATATTATGTACATATGTAATATATAATATGAAAATGGGCCTAAGCATATATATATATGTACATATACATATATGTATATATATGTACATATATATGCAATATATACCTTCCTTATATTTGGTTGCGTTTGACATTGGTAATCAATCCAGGAAGTTGCAAGTTCAGAGCCCAATCAGGATACAATACCAATCCATGGCACTGTGCCAATTAGTTTATTAAGATAAGCTATAGATAGTGATACAATCAGGCAGTCAGAGGATGGCCATAGGGTAACAAGCAGCAATGGACGATGTTCTCGTTCGGGGAAGTCACTCAAATACGCTAGCAGGCACTTACGAAATGTATGTATACTATAGGGTGGCCTAAAAAATTGAAATGCGTGGCTCCACAAGACTGCAGTCTTTGTAAAAAATGTTACAATAAAGTATGAACCATTAAAACACAATGCATCTTTCTAATTTGAAGTCAGCTGTTATCTTTAACAAAGAACAGCATCATCAGAATATATTCGGACGTGTTACTGCTTAGTCAGAATGCATTAAGTGCAATTAACTTATAATGCAATTAACTTTTAATGCAATAAATTTAATATGCAGCATGGTTTTTTGGTAATTATAGTTCTTATCTAATGTTCACACTGTACTCTCTCTCTCTCTTGCTCTCTCTCTTTCTCTCTCTCTCTCACTCTCTGTCTGTGTGTCTGTCTGTCTGTGTGTCTGCCTGTCTGTCTGTCTGTCTCTCTCTCTCTCTCTCTCTCTGTCTCTCTCTCTCTCTCTCTCTCTCTCTCTCTCTCTCTTTCTTCTATCTTCAGTTGTATGGAAATGCGATAAAAGTTTTCACGGTGTGGCAATGTCTTTATCGTATGTTATCTGATGAGGAAGCTCATCATTGATTGGTCACAGGAGATTCAACCATATAGCACTGTGCGCGTAATTGTAATTACGACCATTTATATAGCGCCGTAGAAAGCAAGCTACTTCTATGGTGCTTACAACATGAGTTCTACGTGGCCGGTATATCCAGTCAATTAAAAAAACTTTTCCTCAAAATATCAGTATACTGTATCTATGAACATTAAAACCAAAACACTCGTTAATAATTATTTATTCGTTGCCTTATTTCGCCCTGTCATGTCTATATTTTCGGATGGAAGATTTGTAATCTTTGAAAATCAAATTTATGCAAATATTTCTCAAAAGCAACTGTATTTGCTATTTTTAATTTAACTTTTATGCAATATTTTGGTTTGAAATTATATATTATGACATTTACACAGACTGTGAGTGAAGTAATTATTTTAATTTAATTTAATTTTTTTTCGTCCTTTCCCGCCAAAACTTCAAACTCGATCGTTATTCTCGGAATTTTCGAAATTGGACAGAAGCGAGAATGATTCTCGGGCGACGATTTTCCGATGACTCATCCTTAGCAAGGTTGGCCTACTTCCTTGTAAGACTAGATCAGAACCACTTCACGTTTTGCCGAGTCATTGACGACCTTCAGCAGATGACTGCCTGCTAGGCATGCAGTATAGTCCAGTGGTCTTTGCGCTTCTGAGTAGGCAAACTAGAGGGGGCTATATAATTTTTTTTAAATAATAATAATAATAAGGGTCATGAGAGAGTAGGAGGCCTTTATAGAAAGTCTTTGGCTTATTCTTGACCCTGAATGCTAAAATGATCAAAGGATTCTTGGCCTATCTTTCGACTATCACAATGCAGTGGATGGACTCCGATGGAGTGTGGTGGGCGAAGGATTCTTGCCAGTGGATGAGGTGTCTTCATTGATGTGCTCATCGAACAAAGCCAGTGACAACAGTTGCTCAGAGAAATATCGGAGATGATGACAACTGAATGCGTCCACTACTGCTTCTCTCTCTCTCTCTCTCTGACGAAATGTTCTAGAAACTTAAAATCATTGAATGGCACCTCTACTTCATGAGCTTCAAACCTGTAGCGGGCATACACAAGGGAAACTAGCAGGCAAGTTGATGTAGGACCAGTTATCCCTAGCGATGTGAGCTTCACTTCGTCTTAGAAGAAGAAATAGATTTTCAATGAGTAGATGTCTTTTGTCATCCATCTTTGCGCCAGGTCCTCTGAAAGTAACTCCATTGTCAAACGCTTCTGGTCTTGATGACTTCTGCATAGAACAGCTTCATTTCTTCACCCATGCAGACCGTTTGGCATGGGTACGAACACAAGTCATCCTCACTATAGATATGTTGAACGGAAGGCAGGATTTCCTGGAAGCATTTGAACAGTCCGATCATAGGTCCATGTCGTTCGTCCCATAGCAATGACTTTGAAAAGGCCTAGACACTTGAGAGAGCGTCACTTCAGACACATGATGGCAACAGACAATCCACACAAGTGTTCTGCCAAGAGTCTGTTCAAGAAGAGCGAACCCATTACTCTCTACTATTTAATTTGCTAGGAATACTGTTGGCATACACACAATATTAGTGAGAATCAGAGGACAGTCAGTCAGAGGCGTCGACATAGAGATCGTGGTCCACCCTGGTCATCATCTACTTCGCCGATGATGGTGGTGATGATGATGATGATTTGTTGGTGATGATGATGAAGATGATGATGGTGGTGGTGGTGGTGATGATGATGATGATGATGATGATGATGATGGTAGTGGTCATGGTAATTTACGTGCCTAAAATGACACTTGAATGGGTGTTGTAGGCGGTCCAGTGATCCAGGTCCAGCCGATTGTAGTAAGATCAACTTATAGAGAGGAGCCACCGCCGAGGGGGGCAATCCACCAACGCCGAAGAATCACTCGGCTGATCCAGAGTCCACCCTTGTCATCATCTACTTCGCCGATTCAGTACGAAGGCGTTGGAAGAGTCTCGCTGAGTCTCAAGGTGAAGACATGTCATGCATTCAGTATAGAAGACTTGTTTTGACCTTTTCATTGAGGTGAGCTGAAACGGATGTTGAGCTGAGAGGATAAGATTTTGGAAGGAGTCAGACATGTGACAGGAAACAAGACGACGATGTCGTTGATTCTGGTTGAAGTGGTACAAGATGCATGAGGTGATATAATCAGTGGAACAGTTCCTTGACTATATTGCGATAAGGATTCATCTCTAGCCTAAAAGAAATTCCTCTTAGGAAAGTTGAGGATATCTTTTTTTAAATTGTAAAATCAAAACCCAGCCTGACATCAAATGAAGTATTCATATAAACTGTGCCATTTGTATGTGATGTAAATTGAGAAGACACTTGCCGTGTAATCAAGGCGTTATAGACGACAGTGAATCGATTCACGTGATCTCGTCATTTTGTTGCTTTCTAATATTGATTGGCTTAGTCGCTTACTATCATGTATAAGTCTATGTATAAAAATAATATTATACTCTTGCGTGCATCTGGGAAGAGCATAGGCATACACGTTAAGGAGACATTCACTTGTGACCAATAAGTCGTCCTCAGGCTCTCAATGACATCTGTTGTGTGGAAAGTTGCTGCATATTTCAATTCACAGTCTATTTATCTGGGATGATCTGGGTGATGAGTGTTGTTGTTTGTCCTGCTCTAGGCTCCTCCTTCTGTCTATTCGTCGACCTACAATGGCCCTTCGCCCATTGAGTACAGTCGGCCGCCGTTGTTTCCCTCACGCATGCGCTCTCCTGTTCGGGTCGTCCTCAAGAGACCAGTGGAACATCGACTGTATCATCTGATTCCTGACAACAGCTCCTTCTCCTACTCCTCCTCCTCTTCTCTGCTGCCATTGTCCGGCCGTGACCTTCGTCCGTCCTTCACTCTCCCGTCGTCGTCGTCGTCCTATATACGTGCTTCGAGTCTTCCACCGTCTCTGTCCACTGGACACGTGCGCCGTTCGTCCGTTGCGGTGCCGGGCTACTCGGCGGCAACTTCCGGTTACGGCGGAAGATCAATCGGTTCAAACACCGGAAGTATGACGTCATCTCTTCGCAGAGGCAGCGTCGATGTTTCGTACTTATCGAGCGGTCCCGACTACACGAAGGTCAGTTGGAATTTCTCCATTTTTTTCAAGGGATCGGTTGAATTTTCTTTCACCGACATAAAAATCGTTGGTATACATTTGTATATCGAGTTATTTGTCTAGGTCTATCAGGACATTAGTATCGCTTCTTTCATGAACATCATAGTAACGTAGGCTACGGATCATGACTTTTCGCACCTGTAATGAAACTGCTAATAGCTACCTAGAATTCTCCTAATTAAGGTTTATTGCAGGACCAAGTACCTGCATGCATGTAATGTCTAGAATGGCGTAAATTATAAATTAGTCGCTTCTTACAATGCTAGCAACTATTTTTATAACTTATCATAGATGAATGTTTTATGACACTGCATATTCTGAATAACTTTCAGAGTTCATCGTACTCGCGATATTCAGTGCCTCCCGTTCGTTCGGAGGTTGGTCTTCAGAGGAGCAACTATCGAAGAGGGTCTTTGTCCGTCCCAAGGCCGACTTATAGGTCAAGCAGCGTTGGACGTTTGATGGAAGATGAGGTCAGTTGACAAATCAGATTCCATTGAACAACCTTTGATTCATCCTACATAGAATTCCGAGCCTATTAAGAACAAGCTTACAGGGACGTCTTGCCATGTTATTGACTCAGTGATCAATCTCGTTCACCTACATGTATTGTCTTTATCTTCAGGCCCGCTTTTACGAGTTCTTCCCTTTCACATCTCACGACGGTTTCTTTGGTCTTATCGTTTTTACTTCACATTACCTTTATCTACAATACTACTCTAGGCATAATTTACATTATTATAAGTATTCTTAATGTTTTTTAAAATTTTATTTATTTTATTATTCGTTTGAACCACATATGTAAATTCTGATATAGGCTCTACATAATTTATATACACAATGTTATGCAGTATCAAGTTAAGAAACAGTTTTATATTTACATAGCTATATTTGTATATTTATGCAATGTTATTTAGGTAATACTAAATATAGATTTAATGAACTGTTTTGGTCAAAGAAGAGGTAAATGCAGCCGTTTATAGAATTGGTAATCTCACCAATGCATCTTACCGCCTCTTTCCGTAGACCTATGATCTGAAGGATGCTCTTGTGGTGCAGTCGACTCCGAGTTCTTGGCACTCGTGGCGGATGGTTCGACTGATAATCTTCAGTGAGCATTCCAGGAGGAGATGATCGATGGACGTCGCACTCCTCGCAGTTTCCATCAGGGTGCAGATTCATCGTTTGAAACCACTGGTTCAGCAGCACTCGACCCAGGCATATAGTCTGGATGTCTGGATCTCTTGTCTACGCGGTGTATCCGTGTACTTGATTCTGAATCCCTAGTCTTGAACATGCAATGCGTTATCTGGTTTTCCAGTTGTTCGGGGTACACTGAAGGTGGAGGGAGTTATAAGATTTGGATTGGCTCTTATAACTACGACGTTTCCTGGGGATCAGGATGGGAACATGGTTGGACAGGATGGCACCAATAGTCAGCTTCGAGCATATACTTAGTGTCTTGGAAGTTGGAACTTGTTTCAATCAGTTAGTAATGTGAGGTACTGAAAAGGCGCTATATCAAAGGTCTTGATACAATCATGCTTGTGCATACACCGTGTATTCATAACATGACGCGGATCATCTGTTGACCCAATGAACCCAGTGGATGTCTGTGGTGGACGAGAGAGGGACATAGAGTGAGATAGACAGAAACAGCCAGACAGATAGACAGAGAGAGGAGAAGTAGTAGAACTGTGGCAACGGTGAAGGAAAGGAGCTAGTAAATGAAGGCGAATGTTTAACGGAAGGTAGAACAGAGTGAGTGATGACTGAAAGAATTGTATGAGAAGGTTGAGAATGGAATTAGGGAAATTGGTTCAACAGTTAATGTTGTACAGTTGTGCGATATGTTTTTAGTCATATATAAATACACACATGACCTGGTATACATTAAAAGTTTTTTTGTGTGTGAAGCAGACAGCGTCCGTTCCGTTGTCGTCGTCTACTTCGGAGACTTTTTCGTCGCTGAGGACGAGGACTCAGAAGGCGAAAGACAAGCTGGACACTCAACGGTCACTCCTTGACAGATACCTGCCAGGAGGAAATCGCGAATCATCCATTGACACCCGATTTGACCTTAAAGACACGTGAGAACCAATGAGACGAAGAGTTTCATTCAAATGACACGGGCAACGATAATAGGGTTTCACATATAGTTTATTCTGGTCGAAGGCTTCTATTCCTCAAGTGTTAATAAAAACGGATCACAAATGGCTCGCCAAAACATAGCCGTAATCAGATCAATATTCAAAAATCAATCTAAGAGAGACAGAGACAGACAGAGACAGACAGACATAGACAGAAAAAAACAGAGAGAAAGAAAGAAAGAGAGAGAGAAAAAATAGAGAGTGAGAGAGAGAGAGAGAGAGAGAGAGAAAGGAAGGAAGAGAGAGAGAGGGGAAGAAAGATAGAGAGGGGGAATGAAAAGGGAGAGAGAGAAATAGTGAGAGAAAGAGAGAGAGAAAGAGAGAGAGAGAGGAGAAAGAAAGGAAGAGAGAGGGGGAGCAAGAAAGAAAAAGAGAGAGAGAGAGAGAGAGAAGGGAATGAAGAGGGAGAGAGAGCCGATTTTGGTAAGCAATTTTAGAAAAGTAAGTCTTAAGTTTAACTTATATGATATGGGCCTAAGCTGAAATAAGTTGAAATTATATGATAGTTGAAATAAGTGGAAATGATAATTTATGATAAAAGTGTCTGAGCAGAATGAACCATTATCTGGAGAGAGCTCCAAAATGTCCATAAACCGCGAAGAACCTCTTACATAGGCCTAAGTCAATAAATTCTAGATTTAGGTATTTATAACCGAAGAAAGTCAATCAGATGACCTCGTTGACTGAGAAATAAGAACTGACTTTTGAGTATTGTCAAATATTTCATGGACTGTGAGCCACAGTTTTAACAGATTCTTTCCTGATTCATAGGCCTAAGAAACGTTTACACTATGGTTACGTTGCATTAAGATTAACCCCTTTCAAACAAACCGGGTATTGTAACTTTAATTGCAGCTTATTGTTGAATCTCGAATAGCTTAGCGGAGACTTATTAGATCCACTCTGTCATAACGTTAGAGACTTACATGTAGATAAGTTTCAACTGCTACTGATCCTACTGTGCCTTCTTTTGGTTTTCGTCATTAGATTCGGAATTTTTCAGTCACAATCGTAGACATTATAAAATAGAATTTTCTAAAGCGTCATATTTAAAGTTAAGCTTAGGGCACCAGCTTATTCACGGGCGCTGCGTCATGTCAGAAGCGTTGTCCAGATATTCCAATAGGAAATCTAAAACCACCTGATCTGTCGATACTCATTCTAGAATGTTACCTTAACCTCCTCAATTAGTCTGATTTATATACATGTAGGTCTGTCAGTCGACGATCGAGTATTTCGACTTTGCCTCGTTCTCTGACCGGAAGTCGAGCGCCATCGATGGAAAGATCCAACGATCTCAGCTCATCCGCTGCATTGCACAGGGTAAAGGTCATGCAGGCTATATTTACATATCCCTCTCTGTATGTCTCTGTCTGTTTCTCTGTCTCTGTCAGTTTCTCTAACAAACCATATAAGTAATTTTTTATAATCCCACCTCTCTATCTAAACAGTGTGCAGTCAGTTCATTTATTGCGGAGTTCTATAAGAGGTCCATATGCAGCAGCACTATTTATAGCGTTCTCTGCCCTAGCTAGACCTACATGTAAATTCTATTTACGCTCTTATCACCTTTTCATGTCTATGTTTGCTTCACAAGTCAACCACTAAACTTGGCCTATATAGACCTACCACTAGACTGCTACCAGACTGTCACCATACTATATCGCGCATCTCAATGCAGAGTGGTGTAGGGGGGAACCTGATTGTAGCAATTTACACATTTAGATATTTTATGACCGAATTTTTTTCCAAATTACGATTAACAATATATCATCGAAATCCTCCCAAAATGCATTATAATTGTGCAACGTTTCAGATGCGTAACTCCATTATTTATGAAAATAAGTGCAATCAATTTTTTTTAGTGTTACAACTTACCCCGGCCTGGGGTTGGTTGTAACACCGAATTGCAACACCGCTTTCTACATAGGGGTTGGTTGTAAGACAGCAAATGTCAGTTTGCTGTTATTTCGACAGATATAATTCATTCTGCCATCAGTGCAACCCACATGCGACCACTTCTTACAATCTACGCATTTGGATTCACTCTTCTGTTTTGCTTCTCTATAAGACTCAGAGCTTAGGCCATAAGACTCAGAGCAAATCAAGCAAAAGCAATCATTATCTTCCGATATGAATGAACTGGGTGCTGTTCTTTTCTTCTGAACATTCTTCCTCTTGTTTGCTACTTTTTGTTTCGTTGGAACATTTCCTATAGGCTTTCTTTTTCTGTCTAAGTTTGCATCACAAGTCGATATATTTTATTTCCAACCTGATTCTTCTTTGTTTCGGGTTTCTTTTTGTGGATTTCCTTGTCTCATTTTCTTGTTCAAGAGCCCGCTTTTCTAGTGGGCGCCAAAATTAATATAGGCCTACAGCATGTCTTTGCTTTCATCCATCTGTGGTGATTTTTCGTTCCCCGGCAGTAGTAGTAGGAGGTCAGAAACTGACGACGGGGGGAGGTCGATCCTTCTGCTGGACGGACAAGAGACATACGCGCACGGACAAGAGGCATACGCACACGGATAAGCAGCCATACGCACACGTACAAATACATGAACACGCATACGCACAAGGACAAGCACACGGACACGTACAAAGACACGCACGCATACATACATACAAAAACACGCACACATACACGCACGCATACGCACATATACAAGCACACAGTCACGCACACACACACGCACACATACACGCACACATACACGCACACATACGCACGAAGAGAAACGCCCCTTTTTGGTTTACGGCTCAGTCATTGGCGGAACGGCGGTGGCTGGCCCTTCCCCCTCCCCTAGGGCGGCGCGCTCATCAAAGAACGGCCGTAGGTCGTACAATTGACGAAGTGTATACGATTAAGTCATTCGCCAGACTCTTTGCGCGTTAAGGCGCGCGATTAGAGGAGGGATGTTTACGACGACTTCTAAAGGAACCCATACAAAAACATCGTTTAAATACGAGCGAAATCAACCAACGGTAACTTAGGCGCCAAATAAATGCAACGATGAATACTCCAGCAATTCTGACAACTGAAATACAGTCGATGCTTAGGTCTCGTTCGGAATTTGACTTGCTTACTTACTGAATGACATTAGACGCTTATTTTTCTATAAAACTTTGGAAAATAGCGACGTTCGTTTAGTATCTACGACGAACTCGAAGCATAAACTGATCGCTTCGTGAAATTGTACCAAAAGTAACAACATATGCCGATCCATCGTATACGTAAAAGAACGCGATTTTGCCGAAACGATAAATTCGGCCGCGAGTTTCGAACCGGATCTCGAAGATATCGTAAATTCGCCAACGATGAGCGAAACGGAAAATGTTGAAGCGTCATCGAAAGAAGAATTTCCCGATTCGAGAGGAGGTAGTTGCGATGGCAGCGATGACGAGAAAGAAATTCGTCTCCGCCGCGGACATTTTAGCCGAATATGAAACACTGAAAACGATGTTGATATGCAGACATTGTCGTTCGCGCGGCGCTGAATCCATGTCTCTGCCTTGCGCTCACATCGTGTGCTGCGAAAATTGCGCGGATATACTGGACTCGTGTCCTCTGTGTTCTGAGCGTATATTGGGAACGGTCAGAATTTTTATGGTCAAAAGGTATATAAATTTATTTCGGATCGCGAAACATTCACTCTCGAGCATGTATCCAACTTGGCAACACCCGTTTTCAGCAATAATAAGCTGCCCTAGCGGGTCGTGAAAGACGCATTTACTCTTAGATTCATCGATCACTTACCGCATGTGGTGAAACCCGTGATCGATAGAATTCTATGGTGTTACGGAATATATCAAGAAATATTTGACGGATATCCTCAAATTCAGTTTCACGAAGGTCTGGCGGACTTGAATATTTTGGACGGCAAAGAGAGAACTCGGCTCGTTTTGGATGATTTGATGAGCGAGACCGACGAACGCGTTACAAAAATATTTACCAAGATTGGTCATCACAGAAACGTTTCCGTCTTATACCTGACGCAAAATTTATTCTATAAAGGCAAGCATACGAGAACGACAAGTCTGAACGCTCATTATTTGGTTCTCTTCAAAAACGTTAGAGATTCCACGCAAATTGCGTATTTGGCTAGGCAAATGTTTCCCGGAAAGTCCAATTTCATGTTGGAAGCCTTCGGCGACGCTACCATGGCGCCCTTAGGATATCTGTTGGTCGATTTAAGACCGGATACCGACGAGAGATGTCGATTAAGGACGAACATTTTCCGGGTGAGAAACATTACGTCTACGTTAGAAAGTATAAACTATATAGCCATTCGGGAGCAAGGTTCTATAGTCATTCGATAAAAATGTCTTCCAGATTGAAGAAGTATTTCGCCAAATTGACGTTACTGAAGGAAGCGACTGCCAAAACGAGGAGAAATATCCTGAAAGATTGCAGCAAAGGTCTCTTGCATTGCTTGTGCGAGTGCGCCAAAAATGTTTTTAAAGGTAATGTTCCGCTCACAAAGCCCCAGAAGAGCAAACTGAAGCGTTTTAAGAAGAAGTTGAGGGATCTGTCGTCGAAGAAAGTTCGCGTGGAATCGAAAAGGAAATTGTACAATCCGGAGGATTCTTGGGCGCGTTACTGTCGCCGGTGCTTTCGCTTCTCGGCTCCCTTCTGATACCAAAGCTTATACCTCAAAATGGACAGCGTCATGAATTACGCGAAGAAAATGGTTTTGATGGAACCGCGACAGATTGAAAAGTATAAGGAAATCATGTTGGATAAGACTCTGGAAAAGTTGGACAGAGAAATGTACGAGATCTTACACAGAAACGTGGCCGTCGACGAAAAAGCCAAACACGATTCCAACAGTCTAAGACGGTACATGAACATCAATAAGCCCGAAGTCGTTACCAAATTTAACTCCGACGATTCCGAAAATGTTGAAGAAGCGATAAAAGTCGAGGATTCGCCGCAACGATCGCCCGACGTGGAAGCTCTCGTACTAGACAACGTTCCAAAAAAGCGGAAATCTCAAGCTTCTCGTCTTTTGACTCATGTCAAAAACAATCCAGAAGTCGTATGGAGCGATAAAGGAGAATTCGTTTTGAAGAATATGACCATTCCTAAAACGCACGTCGTCGACTTGGTTAACGATCTGATGAGAAAAGAACTTCGACGCGCGTGCCCTACGGGTGGAGACCTCTCGCCGACGCTTTAAAAGACCACAACATACCTAACGAGTTAATCGGGAACGAAATCAGATGGAACTATATTAACGGAGCGTCGAACTCTGACGAGTCAGTAACTCCGATTACGGACAAAGATCGACCGCGTCGTCGAGCGGACGCAAAAAGCAGCGAAAGACGTTGAAGTGGGTTCTTTACTGATGCTGGAGTCGTATTTCGATCCGAAGCATCCGGCCAGTTTCGGACGCGAGGAAACGTTCAAGAAACATTTAAAAGAACGAATTAAATCTAAAGATTTGAAAACTTGGTTATCGGATAAAGACGCTTATACTTAGCATAAACCCTTCAGATTAAAATTTAGACGTAGAAACACTTTCGCCGTAGGTATAGACGATTTGTGGCAGGCCGATTTGGTCGACGTTTCTTCTCTGTCAAAATATAACGATAAAAATAAACATCTGTTAACGTGCATCGATGTGTTTTTGAAATACGCGAGAGTTCTCCCGCTTGAATCAAAGACAGGCCCCGCTCTGACCGAAGCTTTTTCTGCGATGTTGAATGATGGATCGCACCCCGCTTACCTACATACCGATAAAGGCACCGAATTTCTTAATAGATCCTTTCAGACTCTGCTGCGCAAAAATGCCATTCTTTTCTGCACTTCCGAAAACGAGGATATCAAAGCTGCCGTCGTAGAGAGATTTAATCATACCCTCAAAACCAAAATGTGGAAATATTTCAAGCACGGGAACACGCATCGGTACGTCGACGTTTTGCCCGATCTCGCATATTCGTACAACGAAACGTTTCATAGAAGCATAGGTATGGCTCCGGCTCGGGTATGCCTAGAAAACGAAGAAGTCGTGAGAAAGCGCCTATTCGGCGAAAGAAGAGGCCGCCGGTTTGGAAGTACGAGAATGGCGACAAGGTGCGAATAAGTAAGGCCAGAATAGCGTTCAAAAAGGGCTACCTACCTTCGTGGTCGGAAGAAATTTTCGCTATATCGGGTCGAATACCTTCCGATCCCGTAACGTACGAATTGACGGATTACAACGGCGAGAAAGTAAAAGGTAAATTCTATCAAGAAGAATTACAACGCGTTTCTAAAGAAGACGACATTTACAAAGTGGAAGCGACATTTAAAACTCGCAAACGACGCAAAAAATGGAATATTTTGTAAAGTGGAAAGGTTACGACGACAGTTTTAATTCTTGGACTTTGATATATCGGATACTTAAACGTCTTTCGATTCAGATCGATCACGTATACGGTTGGTAAAGGATGGCTCACTTTTATCTCACGTTACCGAGCAACTACTCCGCGAACTACTATCCGGATATCAGATCACGCGATTTACCGCGAGATTACAGAAAGCCGTATCTCTGTCCGGCGATTGGGAAGTCGGTTTTGTCGAAATGCAATACGCTCGCAGTTGGAATAATTTATTCAGAGAGGAAGGTAGAGTTCACTATTCTCAATCCGCCGCCAAAAACGGCAAGCAGATTTACGTACATCACACTATACGTCTCCCGGTGGGATACTAAGAATCGCCTTCCAGCATCGTGCATTACATAAACTATCATAAACAAGAATTTGCGAAAAAGTCGGAACTCAAAGACTTTCCGACCTTTAGTTATAACGTCGTAACCAAACGCTTCCACGAAGAAAGAAGCGAAGGCGCGAGTCTGATATTTTCACCGCCTCTATGTTTTATGTTGGGCATTGAGTCGCGTCAGAATCCCATACAACATTTCGAGGACGAGCCGTTAAGTTTTAGATCGGGTAGCGCGGCGACGTAAATCGGGGATTTAATTCCCTCTTCGTCTACTGCAACTTGTTGGAACACGTTATGGTCGGGTATACCAAAGTTCGTCTGCTTCGTATCGTACCGATTTCGGGAAAAACGGCTATATCGTCCACACCACGTACGAAAAGCCTAAATACGTACCCTTACAGCAGAAACATTTCGATTCCATCGAGATAGATATAAGGAACGACGTCGGCCTACCCATACCATTCGAAACCGGGAAAGTGTTGATAACGCTTCATTTAAGATTGCGAAAAATCCCATATATATTACAATGAAAAGACAATTTTGTTGCGACGCGAGTCGCTTCGTGTACGAATACTATTATTCTCAACAGGACGGGAGCGGAATGCCCGTTTTCCATGGCTCTCGCATGCAGCGCGGACACGGACTGGGAAGCATTCTCAGCGGATTCTTCAGATGCGCCTGGCCTTTAATTCAAACCGGAGCTAAAGCTTTTGGAAAACAGTTCTTGAGAACTGGTTTGCAGATAGCCAACGACGTTGAGGATGGGCAAAATTTCAAAGAGACTAGCAAATCTCGTATTCCGGCTGGTATAAAAGAGTTTGCGTCGACCAACCATTTCATTAAGCAAAGCGGTAGCGGCGGTAAGAGACGCAAGAAATCCTTAAATAGATTAAATAAAAAGCTTAAGCTCGATATATTCGACGAGGAATAATGGCCTTCGTTCACCCGCAGTCTTGGTAATGCGGCAAGAGCGAATTGGATCTCTTCGGCGTACCTCCGACGCAGAACAGCATAGAAAGCGGGACTTTTGTGGAATATAATCCAATTTCGACAATTTTGGATTTGTCGAGCACTCAACTGTACGTTAGAGCTAAAATCGTGCGCGCAAACAACGACGACATAGACGGAGGCGATCACGTCGGTCCCATCAATCTGTTTGTACACAGTCTGTTTTCGGAGTCGACATTACCTTAAACGATACTCTCATCACCGATTCGAACAATACTTACGCTTACAGAAGTTATTTGGAGACGATTCTGAGCTACGGATCCGCGGCCAAAAATTCTCAACTCACCTCGGCGCTGCATAACAAAGACGTGGCAAGACACCTGGAAAATGCTAATCCGCACGATGACGCCGCTCTAAACTCTGGATTTAAGAAACGTAGCGCATTAACCCACGAAGGAAAGGTCGTGGACATGTTGGGATGCATTCAGAGCAACCTATTTTTCCAAGATCGATCCCTTCCTAACGACGTCAATATAAAGATGCGACTCGTCAGAAATAAAGATCCATTCTGTCTGATGTCATCCATTAACGACGCCACGTTTAAAGTACAAATCTTGGATTGCAAACTATACGTTAGAAAAGTGAAACTCGGTCCTTCGGTATTCGTGGCGCACGCCAACGCTTTGGAAAGAAGGAACGTGAAATTTCCGATTCGAAGAGCCGTATGTAAAACATTTACCGTGCCGGCCGGAAATTTGGATGCAACTCAAGAAAGCCTTTTCTCCTGACAGTTACCTACCAGAATAGTCATCGGATGCGTGTACAATGACGTGTTTAACGGAGACTACAAGAAGAATCCATTCAAGTTTAAGCACATGAATCTGACTCAGCTAAAAGTATACTTGGATAGTCAGCAACCATCCGTGAAACCCGTCAAAGTCAACTTTGCCAATAATCAGTTTATTAACGCATACGCCACGCTATTCATGGGAACCGGAAAGTGCATGCGAGACGATGGAAGCGAAATCAGCAGAGAAGAATTTTCTGGCGGATACGCTCTCTACGCCTTCGATCTGACTCCGGACCTCTGCGAGGACGATCATTTCAATTTGATTAAACACGGAAACGTTCGACTGGATATGAAATTTTCTCAAGCTTTGGCCAATGCGATAAACGTCATAGCCATCGCCAAGTTTAAACATATTTTGGAGATTGATAGGTCTAGGAACGTAGTTTTCGATAACAAAAACTGAAAATGAACGGATCCAGAATTGAAACGTTACGATGCGAAATGCAGGTCGGTGTTTGCCGGAGTATTCGCGCGCGATAGTCTACCGAAGACTATTCCGGGACCGGCTCTACTCGTTTGCAATACCGATCCTCACTAAGAAGCCGGACAGCATTGGATCGTTTTGTACGTGAAGAATTCTTCGTACGGAGAATATTTCGACTCGTTCGGCAGACCGCCAGAAGATGACTTAAGAGATTTTTTGAACGGACATTGTCAACGTTGGATTTTTAACGATAAACATTTACAAAGTTCCGTTAGTCGTTTCTGCGGACACTATTGCATTTTCTACTGCTTGCATAGATGTAGAAATAAAAATCTTACCGCAATTACTAATAAGCTTACTTCGGATACCGGACTTAACGATTATCTGGTTCATAATTATGTGTGTAAGACGTTTGCCAATAACATTTATTGAAACTTTTCCGTCATTCTTTTAATGTATAGGAGTTAGAAATTGCTCGAGCGCGTAAGCGATATTATATTTACGCTCGCCAGTTATAGCGGATATTGTCTTTCGCCATGGGCGAATATTCCCACGAGATCGTTCCCTTGATGAGCGCGCCGCCCTAGGGGAGGGGAAAGGGCCAGCCGCCGCCGCCAATGACTGAGCCGTAAACCAAAAAGGGGAGTTTCTCTTCGTGCGTATGTGCGTATGCGCCTATGTGTGCGTGTATGTGTGCGTATGTGTGCGTGTATGTGTGCGTGTCTGTGTGCTTGCATGTGTGCGTGTGTTTGCTTGTATGTGTGCGTATGCGTGCGTGTATCTGTGCGTGTCTTTGTATGTATGTATGCATGTGTATTTGTCTTTGTATGTGTGCGTATGTGTCTTTGTACGTGTACGTGTGCGCATGCGTGTCCGTGTGTTTGTCCGTGTGCGTATGGCTGCTTGTCCGTGTGCGTATGCCTCTTGTCCGTGCGCGTATGTCTCTTGTCCGTCCAGCAGAAGGATCGACCTCACCCCGTCGTCAGTTCCTGGCCTCCTACTACTACTCCCGGATTTTGGGTGAGGCAGCACCAATACTGGATCATAAGTCAACGTAAACTGATGGTATTTTGGCTTTGAATTTGCAGCTGATGTTCTTTGAAGCTATTTCTGAGCAAATAAAACTGACAGAGGTTGAAAATCATCATCAGAAGACTCAGTTTAAAACAGCAATTAAATAACATTTAGGGCAGGAAATAAGTCATACAAAAGTATTTAAACCATTGAGGATGGCGCTGGGGAAAGTTGTAACAACGTCACAACTAGTCCCTGGGAGAACGTCATAAGATGCACCTAAGATGATTAAATAAATTGCTAACACACTATTATAGCTAACGAGATTTTCCGTTGGTCTTGTAATCTTAAAGAAACAAGCTTTGCAATGACAGAATATCGGACGCCTTACGCTCGCAATGAGAAAAATAATGCGTATGATAAAAATTACCTTTAGTGTCGAACTCACAATTTATGGAAACAGGTTTCTGAAGTTGAAGCTTAAGCGAGGATAAAAGGAGTATAGATCGGAAACGATAGGACGCACGGTTTGATTTGTATGTGTATAGGCCTATACTGCAGCTGGTGCCCCGATTTAACGTGTCCGATATTTATGCGCCGTTACAACTTGCCCCCCGTTACAACCAGCCCCGGTCTCCCCTAATAAGTTGTCTGTAGACTTTAGCAAGGTTTAGTAGAACGTACGTTTACAGATGAGAACATTTAGGTGATGTCATCGAAACATTTCTTAGTCTGTCTTCCCTGACTTTCATTTGTTTTGTAGACGCCACCGACATCGATGCCTAATGATATGTCGCCTGCTCGACGTCGAATCCGAAACGTTCTCTACAAGGTTTCTGGCGACGAGGAATTCCTCAACTAGAACTTACATTATCCGATTCGCAGGAAATAACCTCGATCACTCTATAATATGTAGCACAGTAAATGACATTTCCTTCTCTGTAGATAAATCCACGATTCCTTATTTACTTGTACGTACTTTCCGATGGCTAAACCAGGACATTTATTTTAATCGAGATCGTTAAATTTAGCATCTGATCGGAATTAGGTGATTAGATATGGCGCATGTTATTTAGTATAGATGGCATCTGCTTTGGAGTCTCATTAACCGCAGTTAATTTATGACTTCATATGTTTAGCGCTCATCGACGACCGTACGTTGTTGTTTAAGCTTATTCATGTAATACGCATCATCAGTTGAATCTGTTAGATTTTCAATAAGAAAATATGCTCTCTTAGTCACGGTGTTAAATCCTAGTTTCTTACGCGTATGTATAGGGCCGCCCATAAATGACATCACGCACCTAGGGGAGGAGGAGGTCAGACATTTGTGACGATATGTGACGAGGGGAGGAGGGTCGACGAAGTGTGACGTCGCATCATAACATCAAACATCAAAATCCATAACTTTATTAAATATTTTACTCAATTAAGCGAGTTTCACATACACCGTAACTTACAGCAATTGTTACCACAATTTAACAGCACTAGCTATGAATATTGCATTCCTGATCTTTTTTATTGTTTGCTTAACACTCAATGTCAATTTTGGAGCTTTGGAAGTGAGGCAGCCACTCTGTAACACACAAGCAGGAATCAATAATACCACCAAACGCACAGGTCACAGGAAGTCGCTGAAACGAAGAAAATAAGAGAGTATGGGGGTTGGATACTATTTATTCGATGAAGAAGCATATTCTGTTTCACCATAAGAGAATGGATGTGCATAAATTTTGAATTGTTTCAAGTTACTGCTTCTAAACTTTTTTAAATAATTATTATGATTTTTAGGCTTATGCAGAATTTTTGCCAGAGCCTTTCTTTCATCTTGAGGAATGCATACGATTGTAATAAATATACTTTCTCCATTTTACTTCGTTCTACTATTATGGTTTCATGTATTTTTATAGTTATAATAACTTTTGTTGATAATTATAAGAAAATTTGCATCATATTCTGGATATAGTGGGAGTCAGAGCTTTGTGATGCCATAGGCCTATTTGAGATGAGGTCATGCCATTTGTGACGCGTGACGAAGGTGGGGAGGGGTAAAAAATCGTTCAAAATTGCGTGACCTCATTTAGCCAACATATATTCCTGGTATGAACTTGAGCATGTGCCTTACAATGCGTTTGGCCTCCAATGAAATGCATGTAGGCAGGTCTGAGGCAAATCGTATTGTATTTGTAGGGTCCTATTGTATTAAAATATTTATGTAGCGCCTCTCTTTGTACAACTTAATCAGAATCGCCCCAGTGCGAAAAGCCGCGCGGTAATAGAGACTTGCTAAGAACACGAGCAGAAACAGAAGAACTTCCAGTTAAAATCAAAGAGCGAGTCGGATACCCAATATATCATCAAAGCAAAGGTCCAACAGACGTATAATCGCGGTATTTGGCAGAAGCAGTCCGAGTCCGAGGTATCAAGAGGTCATAACGGAGAGGACGGTGAGAGGCAACCGAAAGAGGACGGCGGCTAAATTAAGGTCACAAAGATAGCATGGATCGATTCTAACCGTTCCGGAAGGAAGGAAAGAATTTAAAACCGAATTCGGGCAATGATTATGTGAACTTATCCTAAGCACTGCACCCAGTCTGAAGATCCAATCCCTAGACTAGGACTTGGATCTTCAGACTGGGTTTCGATCCCTTGGCAGGACTTCAATAGCACATGTTATAATCATATACACTTACACAGGGTGGGTGAATACGTGAAATGCTGTAAACTAAAATTGATGAGTGGGTAAATAACTGAATGAATGACGAATGGCTAAAGGTCTCCGGATATATGGCTGTTGCTGTTTTTGGATGGAGATGGATGGGTGGATTGATGGATGGATGTATGGATGGCAATGATGGGCACTTTTAACTACTGCAGTTATTGGCTAGCATTTATAACTGCTATAGAAGTAGTAGCTTGGTAGTTATAACTAGTTTTTAAGAAGTAGTTAAAAGAAATAGTTATAACTACTTCAATCAAGTAGTTTTAAGTTAACTACAATATTTCGCATTAACTAAATTTTTTCCTATTTACTAATTCCGTCTTACAAGAATTTCTGTTACTTCACAACAAACATGGACATTGTCCATTATAGTCTCATGAGTAAATTCGCGATGTAATTGTTTCATTCAAATTGCCCATACTATTGTGAGGAAATGGGTTCCTCTCAGAACTATAGAGAAAGCCTAAGGCATTATGCCTGCTTAATGGTATACCTGGAGATTGTTGCACGATAAGAACTAGAGTAAAGCGGTGGGTGGTCTTAGAGGGTTTGGGGTTTATGAGCCAAGGTTAAAGAATGAGAAAAGCAGCAAGTACATGGCTGGATGACCATCAGCCATTGTGGGCAGCTCGGTTACAAGTGGGTCTGAGAGAGAGAGGTGACTGTCGAGTCAAGAATGACAGGGGTGAGAGAGAGAGACAGACAGACAGACAGAGAAAGAGACAACGGTAAGAGACTGGGCACTGGCAGGATAAACCAGGTCGAGGAATTCAAGACATTTTGTAGTTGTAGCAAGTTGGCATATGTTACTGCTAAAACTGTTCTCAAATAAGGGTGCTTTGTAGCATGTGCTAGTAGTTCTAGTCCTTGTTAGTTTACAATTAGATATGTCATTGTGTTTTTGATCATTTGTATTACTTATGATGAACATCAGCAATTAATACTGACAATAAATTTGCAAACTGCTAGGTGACTATCAATGCACCATGACATAACATTAGCAAAGTAGTTATAAAAGTAGTTAACTACTTATGTGGTAGTTACAAATGTAGTTATACCTACTTGTCATCTAAAGTAGTTAAATAGTAGTTATAACTACATATTTTGAAAGTAGTTTTAACTACTAGTCAAGTAGTTGGTGCCCATCACTGACGGAAGGGCTGCAATGGGCGGGGCTAGATGTCCAGATTGGTGTCTATAGGTGCAGGTTACCTGGACATACTTAAATGAATAAAGATGATTGTATGATGGATGGATAGATGGAGCTACCACCAGCTGCATTGGGTTTCGTTGAAAACAGAAGAAAATTTAAGTTGGCTTGTTTGACCTAAAAGGCCTCTGCATCAGGACACTTATTTATATTCATGCTCTACTAAGTACTAACTCTTTACAGCCATCCTCGATCGTTGCCTGCGACCATCAAGTACAGGTCTCTTGACCTGAACTACGATGATGAACAGTTATCGGCTCTCGTGCATTGCACGCCTACGTTCGTAAGGAATGGAATCTACTGCTACCTCATAGCACAAATTCCCTTCCTTCTTGCAATTGAAAGAGCGACTCAAGTCACTCAACACTCATTAGTCACTCACTATTTCTCATTAGCTTTTAAGAATTTGGAAATTTAAGCGCAGATTAATTGTCTCCTGGCGACTGACTAGGCCGGCCTATCCGCGCCTCAGACTCACATTTCGGTGTGACCGTGCGAGCATTGCAAATTTAACAAATAAATACATAAAAATATATGTGTGAAAAGATACATCAACAGAGAAAACAGTTGGTGCGTGGATGGTTGAATGAATGGATGGTTGAATGAATGGATGAAGAATGACTTGATGAATGGGTAGATTGTAAGGATTTATTGTGAATGGAGGAACGAATTACACGAAGAGTGAATGGGTGGCTGCATGGTTGGATGGATGGGTGCGTAGGCGCCGACTTCATAAGGGCAACAGGGACATTCGCTCCAGTACTTGTCATGGTACTGGGGCGAACCTAATACTCTCACCCCAGTACCTTTTCAGACATTCAAATTTGTTTCCATTGCAAACTAGTATCATGCGTGGGAGAGAACGGAAAGAATTCGCTCCCTACAAGCTGTTCTTCTTCTGGTACCAACACGCCGTGGTGCAAATGTAGCGGAACGTAATACATCTTCCTACGAAGTCGGTAGAGGAAATGGTGTGAGACAGGACACTGTTCCCTCTCCCGGCTCCTTCCCCTCTCTAGGCTCCTGCGGCTTAAGAGCCGGAGAGGGACAGGAGCAAAGAGAGGAGTCCTTGTTAGTCTGAAATATCAAAGAATTGTCTACGTGCGACTCTAAGATCTTTTTTATTATTTTATTATCTTTTTAAAGATAAAATTCCTTGATAGGCCCCTATTAAATTTCTTCTTCTCCCTACCTCTGGCCATCAATTATTGGACACAAAGGAATATAGTTTTCTTCAATCAATAAGTTAAAATCTTAAAATAGTAATAGTTATGAGCTGATTGGCCTACACAACCAAATTGAACAGGTGGCAGTACTTTACCGGCTCACAACTTGAGGAAGTTTTCTCCCTAAGACAGAGGCATCAAGATGGTTCACTAATGAAGAAACGGCGTTACTAGGGCGCATGGTGAATTCTGGTCTATTATAACCTAACGAAGCCACCATCGTAATCCCCAAATTTCTAAAGCGGCACTCAAAAGTCAAGTGTAGAGCATCAGCTTATTCATGAACGCTGTATCCGAACTGTAAATTACAAAAGACCTTAACATAGGTTACAGAGTCCTTGTTAGTTTGAAATATCAAAGAATTAGTTTCACCTCCAGTACTGTACTATAATTGTCTACGTACGACTCTAAGATCTTTTTTATCATCATATTATTTTTTTTTAAATAAAATTCCTCAATAATAAATTTCTTCGTCACCCTATCTCTGGCCATCAATTATTGGACATAAAGGAATGTCGTTTTCTTCAATCAATAAGTTAAAACCCTAAAATAGTAAAAGTTGTGAGGCGCTACTCAACCAAATTGAACAGGCGGTGGCACTTGACCGGCTCACAACTTTAAGAAGTTTTCTTCCTAATGGCATACGCACATTTCAATTCTTATATAATAATCAATTAAATACCTAAAAAATAAAGATGTCTCAATGTTCAAGCTCTCTATTATATTTCAACTCATCCCAGTATCTCGCCCACAATCAAATAACATACATAAAAGTAGTTTCTTTTAATCAATAAAGAATAAGGTTAATTTGCAACGAATAAGCTACCGCGTATTAGTAATAATATTAATTATTTTAATACAGCACATATGAGCCATAAATTGTTGAACATGGATGAATGCGGTTTCATTTTTTTCTCAATCAGTAAATTCGTCAAATGGCAAAAAACGTCTACGTATGCTAATAGTAATTATGACAGCTTGCTGTAATCATTCCGGGGTGGCATAAATTTCCCACGTGATATTGGTTGCATAAACTTGCATTTACCTATAGGCTAGGCATGATGCAGCCGATTAGGCTAAGCCGATAGCCCTACTTCCAGCATTGAATAGTACCATCTTTGCATCGTCAACAACAAATGATCATCGTTATTTATAACAAATATTTCCATAAATTTCGCACGCGATAACATTTGGTGCGTTATATTCTCAGTTTGGTAACAGCGTGAAAACGTGAGACCTGATTTCAATAGACGACATTAATTGTGTGTTGCAGAGATAGACACAAAAGCCCAGAGGGAAAATCTGTGACTTGCAAAGTTTGTGGCGGTACGGTATCCTTAAATGCGTTACGGGGCTCTAGAAATTGTCCATTTAATAACTGGAAAATAGTGGACAAGATGTTGGGGCGCAAGGACCAATCAATCGAAGCTTGACCTCAATCTCTGGGACACCAGTTTCGACCACAATTTTCACAAACCACACGACCTCTTTAATAATTAATAATTATTTTTCGGCGTTATGTGTCACGAATTGAGTGTTCGAACCCGCTTAGAAGCTACTCTTCTGGTAGGCCATCGTGTTTCTTTTCATGACGTCCAGGCACGGTCCGAGCAGCCGTTCGAAGCACTCCCGCTTCAAGAAAGTCACCTTGACTTTTCCGACGGCGTGGACGCTGGCCGACCTCTCTCTGTCCTCGATCCGGGCCATCTCTCCGAAGTACATTCCACCTGTCGCCCTCGAAACGACCTTCTCCTCGCCCTGGTCGTAGATCGTTACTCGCACGTCACCCCACTCGACGAAGAACATGCCATCCGCTTGCCCGTCCCTCTCTCGGAGGATACACTGCCCGTCGTCGAAGGACCTCGACACAAGGGCGTCTGCCAGACCATTCGCTCGTAACCGTCCAAGGACTGGAGCATTGTAACGCTCTGGAGCAGTCGCTCGTACCTCTTGCGCTTCCGGAAGGCGCTGTGAAGGACGATCCGCCGGAAGGACACCATGTCCATGGCCCAGAGGGTCCCTTGGGTCACGGCCACCACCTACGCTGCCCGAGGCATATTGTACATGAGAGCAAGCTCACCGAAACTGCCATGACCGTCGAACTGGAGGACCTTCTGGCTCTGATCGCTTTCGCGACGGATGATCACGTAAATTTTATCTGCCAAAGCAATTAGTAATTTAGCATATGTTTTTGAACGCCAGACTCTTTCTTCATTCTGGCACATAAAATTATGGTCTGCGCCATGTAATCAACAATACCCTACTTTTTTGCATTGGACATTTAAGTGCGTGGGCCCATGTTAAATAAACAATACGTAGCGAATGTTTGTTAATTTGCTTGAAATCAATTAATGCCAATAAGCAATTTTATTCTTTATGCAGTAGGTATTTTGCAAATTAGCGAGGAATATAATTAGATGTGAGATATTATTGCTCGCGGTGTTTGAGCGAAGCGTTCGTCTCTAGCCTATGAGCCATAGTTCATGGTCCATTACTACTCGTCTTTCTATAGTTTCTCATTCTTTATGACCGTTTGTATTAACCGACTGCAAACTACGGTGTCTATTCCAACATAGCCTCATTTCGAAGATTTGGCCTATCGTCATTATTAACAAAGAATATACTAACTTAACATAATTACTTACAATAGAGGCTAACAGATAATTCAGACTGTATACTAAAAATGACAAACGTTGGCACTTTGCCAAAGGCAAAAATGATGTTATGATTACGTAATCGTATTATCTTCAGTCTCTGACTCAATTAATTTGTCAGTTGCAGCGCAGATCGCAAAGAAGACGGACGTATTCCAGATTTTTGCGAAGTTTTCGCAAATCTGCTGCTTTACGTCGAATTTCTTCGGTATTCTGTTTTTGTTTCGATTGAATTTTCTTCGAGGGGTAGCAGGTAAACTCAACTGCTTACAAAGCAACGATTTCTTAACGAATTTTTCAATTTAAAGCGAGTTTGCGCCAAAAGAGCTGATGAGACTGAAGACCTAGTTAGAGACAATGAGTAACTGTTGGTTTTTACCGAGTGTCAATGTGAGCTAAGTCTGTAGTGTGTCACTGAGAGTCACTATAGATAATCGAATATCAATTATAGATTGAAAAGTTCATAAAATTGAACATATTTTTTTAGTGCTTAAAATACCAATAATGAGTTAATTACGTGGTTCAATGTGACAATTATGTTAATATTCAGCGTGTCAATTGTCATTGTACCCGCGGTACAGCGGTTTGGTTAGAAACCCTGGCCAGTTTACAGTTCCTGGCCACAAGATCCTTTAGTTTGTGCTGGCCTATCTTGCTGGCCTTTGTGACTGGTCACGTGTTTTGAAGAACTAATGCTAGACACCTCCAGCGTTGGATTGTATGGATCTACTACTGTTCCTCGTAGGTATATTCTTTTTTTTATTCTAATCATAACCCAAGTATTTTCACGCAGGCAGCGGTTAGCACCCATGGCAGAGGACAGGGACTTCGAGCTTCGGAATTCCAGACGATTGTGGCGCCAAGTATGCAAAAATAAGTTGGCGATTTTGATCTATCCATCACATTTTTACAATGTTTTATTGATTTAATTAGGCTTATTCAATTAAGGAACCGTGTAGATTTAGACAACATCAGCAGGTTTATACATTACGCAGGTCAGAGAACTCCGGCTGTTTTGGCACCGTCCAGCCTGGCAGCCTCAGCCCAGAGAACTCCGGCACTTTTGGCGCCGAGGCATCTGACATGGAGTGCTACCTACTGTCTTCCAGCTGTCTTCCAGCTGTCTCTGGCTGCAATGATCGTGTGATGATATTCATTTGAGGGATCTCAGCTCCAGTTCGGAGCAAATAAATAACTTGATCCAGTTGACCGACTGTCGTGCAAACAGCTAGGTTAGTTTCGGTTTTTATGAATGTTTTAACTATAAATCCCATAGATTGGCTGCTAATAAAATCGTCAGGTCGTTTGGAAGATGCTTATTATGTATTAAAATATCGACCAGCATAATGAAACACAGAGAATTTTCCGTCTTGTCTGCCTGTCTCTTTGCTAAATTTCTCTTCTGTTTGTCTTAAGTCTGTTTACAGCTCTATTGTGTCTATTTTCCCTCTTCTTAGGCCTTCTAAACCTATTTGCTCTTTTCTTGTGCCCAAAATGTTATCTTAGGTCTGGCTACCTCCCTGTCATGGATGAATGGAACGAGATTTTTTACAAACGCTTTTGGCAACATAGTCCTTATGCTTTGCCGTTTAAAAAAATATCTTGGCATGTTGCAGTTTAGTAAAATGATAAAGTTACTGTTTGCTCAATTGCAATCTATCCTACTCTGCATATTTTTCTCCCTGTTATCTAGTTCACTCTCTTTCTTAACTCTATGACATTTTGCATTACTCTTTTGTCTTTTAGAACTAGATGGAACCTGGGATGCCTGGAAAGTGGAGATGTGTCATGGGACGAGACCGAGAAGGAGCTGGCGATGGACGGAGGAGACGAGTGGAGGATGAGTTGCGTTGCTCGATACGAGGACCTACACGGGAAGGACTACAGTACTCTCTGAGTTAAGTTTTAGAATTCTATGCTATAGATTAAGTTGCTTTATGCTAGGTTTGATGAATGCAGGATGCAGTAGTGTAGCAGTATACATATACGTTCTATGGGATCTAGGACAATTACCCCCGAACAATTACCCCCCCCCCGTACAAATTACCCCCGGACAATTACCCCCGATGCAAATAACCCCCGGACAATAACCCCCGAATAGTATAAGGGTAAGACGCGACATATATACATACATACACACACAAGCATACGTACATACATGCATGCATACGTACATACATAAATAGATGCATGCATACATACATACATGTATGCATGTATACATGTATGCAAATATGTATGTATGTATACATGTATGCATGCATACATGCATACATGAATGGCGTACAGTATAAAAATCTGCTGCGAACTCTAATTGTAATCGTTAACTTATGAAAACTTCTATAGCGCCACTCAAGAGTCAAGTGCAGGACACCAGCAAATTCAAGAGAGCTTCAGAGGCATTGAATGAATATGTGGCATTTAGTCTGACACGCAGAGATTAAGGTGTTCGAAGAAAGTTCGATGTTAACCTCAGATCTGAGGTCAACACAGAACTACCTTCTAACTGCTTGCTTGAGAAAATGTGATGGGCCAAATGCGTCACATTTTCTCTGTATGGCTCTGGCTTTGAGATAATATTAAGTAGGGTACATTTGGGTAGTCCACTCATTGCAAGTCTTTCAGGCAGTTCATTATTTTGTATCTTGACATTGTGTCCTTTAAACTGGCCTAGTTGTCTGTGATTAAACGTTATGAGACGTTAAAATCAAAGGGGATATGCAAAAATATCGTACACTCTCAATCTTTCGCTCACTTTAATCGTAGCCTACCTCTCACTCTTAATTAAATACTGCCTCTGCCGCTATCATATTCTTTCAGTTTAGATTCTAATATCAGTCTCTTGGGGGCCGTCCATAAATGACGTCACGCACTTAGGGGGGGAGGGGGTCTGACATTTGTGACGATGTGTGACGAGGGGGGAGGGGGTATGAGTAATGTGACGTCACATTAAAAAAATAATTTCTGATAAATTTATAAAAACGTCCTTTAATATTTTATAAAGCAATATAAATTTTTTCTTTTATTCACTAGATGTCAATAGCATAGGATTTCTGACAAAATTTTGGTTCTAAATTTATGTTCACTTTTGACGTTTATTCTTACTCTGCCAGGAAGAGGAAATTGCAATTATTCTTTTATGCAGTCGTTCAATGTAGGCTACTATATTAAAAAACGCATTATTTTCGAATTAATAATATTATAAAACGTAAGTATTGTAATTCCTGTCACTATTACGTTGCCCGAGAACTATTCTGGCGTATCTCAAAATTTGCCATTAAATTTCGAGAAAATCAACCAGAACTTCAGAACTTTTCATCCTGCTGTGGAAACAAACTATAAGTAGTTGTACCGCAAAGTTTCAATATTGCTATACATAATTACTACTATTAATTCTATAGGTTACTTCTTTTTATAAGAAAATAAAAGAATAAAAATTATTCTGAACATTGCATTTTTTTAGCATTAATAGACGATGAGTCTACGATTATTTTAAAATGATTTTTTATGCTAAGTTAAGCAATGTTTAAAAAAGTTAATTATTAATTTTTATGTTTTATTTGAAATTAAATGAAGTGGTTTTTTCTGGGGGGGGGGTCAGAGCATTGTGACGTCATATTTGAGGGGGGTCAGACTTTTTGTGACGAAGTGTGACAAGGAGGGTAGGGGGGGGGGGTCAAAAATCAGCCAATTTCGCGTGACGTCATTTATGGACGGCCCCTTGTTCGTCTTATTTTGTGTCAACCAAACTGCAATTTTGCTTCAGTACACTAATTTCCTTGTGCATATCCATATCTAACAATAGTAACTTCGATCCACTTGTCTATCTGTCATTGTATTTGCCTCCCTATCTATCAATCGATCTATATAATCACGCATCTACACGGCGGAGACTTAGGGGGGGGGGACAGCGGGGGACGGTCCCCCCCCCCAAAGTTGAGGTGAGGGGATGGAGTAGCCTATATCCCCCCAAATTTCAGGCGATTGAACGTGCGTTTGCTGTTGTCTTTCTCATGTCTGAGTCTGAGCTAGCTGGTTCGTGGTGTGCCTGCCTGTCCTAGTTTGCTGGTTGTCTCTGGTCAACAAGTGTCTCATCAGCGTGACACCAGGTCGAGAGATAAGAGGCCGACCTGCAAGTCAATTTAATGTTCGGAGGTCGTGACATCGTCTGGGTTTCGATGCTGTGCCTGGTACACAAGTGCCTAGCTGTGTGTCGACTCTCTAGTATCGGTTACACAGCGTTGATGCTTGCTTGAGGTATGGTGCACTAAGCAACCGGCGGTGCAATATATACACAGTGATTGAATTGTCGGGGGTTGGGGGTTGGGAGGGTTCAACCCCCAGTTCGTTTTTCAACCCCCTTAGTTAATTATCAAAAATTACCTGGGGGGGTCAGGGCAAACCCCCCCCCGATAAACTTTCAGTGACTTAGTGTATCTTAACCGGGTCCCTGGTGCTCAAGCCTTTAAATATGATATTTTTTATTTAAAAAATCACATGTTACATTTTCAGTAACATAACAACAATTTTTCAGTAGGCAATTGCATGTGCCTGCAATATTTCTGAGTATACAGAGCTGCCTGTAATAATGAAGTGGCTCGGTGAGGATGATAATAGTATACTGAGTATTTCTTGAAGCCTCATCAGTCAGCACGTCGGAGGGGTCGACATATAAATCTCGGGCAGTGTCAGAGAGAGGGCATGACCTCTAACCACTTTATATGCTGTGTGCTCACTGGGCGCAGCAGCTGCACGTACTGGGATGATATTGAGATGAAGCCCATACTGCAGTGATATGGAATCTGCCACTGACCTAAATTTGTAGTTGGTATGTACCATCAAACCACTTTCAGCACTGCATAAATGAGCTTACAGAAGTTTGGATTTTCCCGCCAATGCGATTTCCAGTTACTGAGGAATGCGATGGTCCTGATGGAGAAACTGAACCAGCGATAACTAAATTAAGATGATGTGACAATCTAGCTGAGAAGGCTGATGAATCAAAAGCTGGTGAGTGTGTTTGAGAAATCTCGTTCTGACAGAAATTAAAATGGCCAAAGGACTGCAAAACTGGCCTCTAGGCAGTTACAGTTTTAGTATCTCCACTTTTCTCACTCTCCACTCCTTTATGATGTCTATCTTTTCACTCTTCAACCATCATGGCCTCAGAATGCTCTCAATAGAGCAATTTTGGCGAAAAACAGGTTGCAAAAATAAGCAAAGAATTTCCTGTTAATGAAATACAAGCTGCATAATATGCTGTAAAAAGAGTATGGCATGTTCACACAACAGTGATGGTGCAATGTTAGATAGGCCTAACAAGCTAAGTTAACGACTTTGATTGTGCTGCCTGTATCTTGAGCTGATTTTGAGCAATGACTTAGTCAAATGAATCTCTATTGTACCATGGAAAGAAACAGACTGACTAACACATTCTGTTGATGACTTCTTTATGGTTTGTAACCCGTTTGCAACCTGTTTTCGCCAAAAATATGGCCCTTCCTCTCGCGCATTGGAATGTCGAAAAGTGTGTTATAAGTTGGTTGAAGCCAGGCAAACCTGGAGCCCTGGACACAACTATAGGCTTGCCAACAGTTGAAATTGCTAAAGTTCAAAATTAACGAAAACTGTTACGATGTCCTGTTTTCATTAATATCACTTCATTATTGGTAAAGTCATAATAATGTTTGCTGTGTATTAGTATAGCCTACCTACTGTAGGTCAGTCTAGGTTAAAATCACCAGCACTACTAATTCTTGTATACCTTGGTGGTAAATGAAACTGGGACTCAAATCTGATAACTACCTGAACAGCTTAAATGTGCATGTTGTTTGTAAATACCAATGTAAGCCCTTATGGTGTTTATATTTAACGTCAGCAGTCAATGTTGCCCTGATAAATGTCATAAAAACTGATGATTGAACAAAGCACAGCTATAAGATCAAATTTGTGTCCCCACACCCACCCACTGTCACCCTTTACAATTTAGCCTCTGTGTACTGGCTTAAGGTTCCTACAAATTATGGTTGAGACAACTTGACATGTGGATAATTTCAACCCCCGCCGTTCAAATTTGACAATTCAGACACTGCATATACATGCTGCAAGAGAGAGTATGATAAATTATAATGATATTGAATTGAAGTCTTGACAAAATATTTATATACATGCTTACATTCAAACAGACCGAACTATCTTTCGATTGGCTGGAGTGTGAGAGACGTAGAAGCCTACAGCTACATGGGAGATTAGCATTGACCTTTACTTTTCGATTTATTTTTATTTCATTAATCAAGATCAAACTTAAATTATCATCTCCCTTGAGCTATTCATTATATACACTCAGCAGAAAAGCAAACAAATGTAAATTAAAACGCTTTTATATAGCTACCATAGGCTATATACGCCTATAATATAAGACCCATCTCATTTTTCAATATGAGTCTGATCAGATGAGATCCTTCATCACCGCTGGTCCTTTTGAATGGATGCCACGCCATCATTATACACTTGCCTTGTTCAAAATGAGATGTGTAACGTAATGGGCGCCCTGCGTGGCTGCCGACCAAAATCTAAACCAAGATTTAAATATCTGAAATAATCCAGCATCGATAAGTGAACCACAGTAATAATAAGATATTCCTTTATTTAGAAATAACAATATCTCACAATAGCGCAGAAATGCTTAGGCCTGCACGAGTGACAATGAACAATAGTAGGCCAATCGCTAAAATAAATTTAAAAAACTAGTAAATGTTTTTGTATAATGATCTGGGGATAAATTTAGAGTTGTCTTTGGGTGGGAAAACATGGCTGTGTGCTCTTAATTGGTGATTGGCGTGGGTACGGAGTGGAGGTAGGAGGTAGGAGTTGGTTAAAACATGCTCGGGGTTATGTAAAATGGAAAAGAGGAGACGCACGAGACGCGGCCTTTTTTTGCTGCATCCATGATTGGGAATTAAAATTTCTTCAAACCTGTCCCCCGAACCAAATTTTTTTCATCTGTCCCCCCTAAACCCGCGACCAAGTCTACGCCTATGCGCATCTACCAAGACATCTTTTTTCTCCCCGACGTATCTATCTATCTATCTATCTATCTATCTATCTATCTATCTAACTATCTATCTATGCAATCTGTCTTTAAATGTCTGCCTTTTCTATCTATCTATCTATCTGTCTATCTATCCATCCATCTATCTAATTCCATTTATCACCTACGTCTGTCTCTATCATCTGCAGCTGTTACCCTATCGTTAACCCTATTTTTCGTACTCAATCTTCAAATTCCGTGACTCTGTTTCACCTTATCGACATCGTTGTCATGTCTGTTTTCGCGCTCTCTTCCGTTTTATCTCTCTTTCAATTTTACTCTCACAGACTTTGTTGTCGTTCACTCATTCGCAGTCTTTGATTTATAGGCCTATGGTTGTGTAGTACATGTATGTCATTTCCGAACTTTCTCTGACTATTTCTACGCACAATCATGTCTCTGATTTGCGTCTTTTCGCGGTTTGCTCTACGCCAATGTTTGCCGTGCATTTCAATCCACGAAAAAGCAAATAATTCAAATTGAAAACTTCTATAAGTGACCTACTTGTGGGTGATGTTAAATTTGTGCTGGCCTAAGTCTACTGCCTGAGAGCTGCATTGAATGGCCTACGGAGACCTCTGCCAACACCTCCTCGTGGTGGTCTCTGGGCGTACTGTTAATCCAACGGGTTGACTGCATGGCGAAGATTGGCAGCAGCACGTTGCCATACGCTGTCTGTTTTCAGGATAGTGCGCTGTACTATCTGATGACCAAGCCAGTTCTTAATTTACCGACGTTGGCGACAATATCTTATTTTGGTAAGGTTACTTCTAAGCGTGAACGTTTCGCAACAAAGTTATCCACTGTAATGACAATACTAGTAAGTTACTAACTAATAATAACCTGTAATGCTGTAGCAATCAGTAACTCAAATCTAATAGAATTCTTAATTATAACAAGCATCAAGCTTTCTATACAATGATGTCTTTCGTTCATCAACAGTAAATATAGAGGCATGCCTTTTCCATTAATCATATTTTATTATTTTAAAGTGGTGTGGTGAAGTTACTTATGTAGCCGATTGTCCACAATAATATAGTACTGGAGGTGAAACTATGCACTCATCCCAGAACCTTGCAAACTGAGACTAGAGAGCACTGGGGCAAAAGTCCCAGTTGACTCTGTGGATTCAGTGCATGTATACAGCTTCTCTTGAGCTAGGTTAGACACGACCCTAAAGGTCACATAGTCTCCAGGCTACACATACACTATCACTGCGCCAATTGTTAGCATATCAGATTTCGTGACCTTGAACTCATCGTAACGGTTTCCGTAACAGCATCATACCATTATTTGACAGAATCCCATCAACACGTTTTATAATTATATTTTTTATTGCTCACATTACACACCACCTACCAATTGAGAGGCGCGGTAAGGCGTCTTAAGTAAGAACACATACACTAAACCTTAATATTAAAAAATAATAACAGTGACAAATATATAATAATTATAACACTAATGAAAATAATTATTATTTGCAGCGAGGTATACATGATCCCTCAGAGGCTAGAATATTAATAAGAAAATGTATACTCTTGAATGGCCCTACTTAAAGTTAAAGTAAGATTGTGACTATATATAGTCTGTTTTATTGGCAATTTCGCAAACAGTGTGTGCATCTGTAAACGCTATAACATCATATTTCTTAGTGAAAGTTTAAGTTAGTACTAGTTAGTGGTTAGAGAAAATTTTACTGTTTTGGCAGGTAATACTCGCGGTTGTTGTCCACCTGTTTTTACGAATGAGCAGGAAGAAACAAAGGATGGAATAAATTAGAGGAAGATCATGGGGAATGGACAGATGACATTGAAAAATGGGGTGGAACCAACTGAACAAGTATCTAAGAGTTGAGCGTTGAGACCGCTGCAAGGAACAGTCTACCGAGAGGTGTGGAGATATGTTGTTAGAACGACATCAGACACATATGGGTGGCAAGCCCATGGTTGTTGACTGGTTAATTGATGGAGAAAGCAGTTGTATCCGGTCGCTGATCGGTTAGAGCGGTTGGCCCGTAACACTCAGTACAACTGCAATTGCGCCGTCAAGGCCTGTGCACTTCTGAGCAAAAGCTGTTTGAAGAAGGGCGATATCAAATTTCAGAAGAAATAAATAAGTTACAATTGGCCTGTTTCCAGTTGAAATTGCTTGAGGAAAGGGAGACTCGGGGAGAGGAATGACAGGGCTGGATAAGCGAACCTATCACCGGATCATGGAAATTAAATTCTTGCCCCAGTACCTCTTACCAAAAGTCGGCGTCTATGGATGGGTGGGATACATTGATGAATGGATTTGTTTCCCATCCATTATCCAGATCACCGACTTCCCGTAGACATTCATCTTCGTAGCCAGGATCCAGGGATGTGGTCTCGAGACCGCGGTCTTGGTCTCGAGACCGGAAACTGCGCTCTTGGTCTTGACTGCGTTGGTCTTGGTCTTAAACGAATAGTCTTGGGGTTGGTCTCCGTCTTAGGTTAGCGTTCTTGGTCATTTGCTGTATCAGAGCAATTTTTTTCTATTTGTCGGTTATTTTTTATTGTTAGAGACACCGTATGTTTAGGCCCTACGCGCTTGTTATCGATTTATGACATCCTGACCATCTATATATACATGTTACTATAGGCAAAAAAATGCATTTGCAACGGAACCAGCCATTTCAAAATATGCCTTCACAAATGTCAAGATTTTGAAACAATCTAATAATTATGTGGTCGGCCACATGTAGTCACTGTTAACCTACAATTCCGAGTCCAAAAAAGTAAGCCTAGGCCTACACCATTTAAACATATTTTGTGAAGTAACGCTGAATGAGGTATGCACATCGCTGTCTTATATTTATCACTAAAACGTTATAACTGTAAATAGCAGCTTTACGTTGGGCCTAAATAAACATTATTTTGATCGTATATCCTTAATCCTTTGCGTAATATTCATAGGCGCAATATTCAACACCAATCACATCAGGCAATCTTCGCAAACATTATCTGGGGTAGCACTAAATACCGAAAAGACACCGAAAAGGCCGAAAGATACCGAAAAGCACAAAGAAATTACTTCTGTAGCCTTGCATCGATAAACTATACGGGTACGTCCTTTTCGGTATCTTTTCGGTGTTTAGTGCTACCGATTATGGGTGATATAATAGTGTATATTATTCGTTTATAGGCAAATAGGTTGTCACTCTTACCGGTGTGGTTGCCTGCTAGGGGTGTTGGTAAAATGCGAACCGGCGAACTGCGAACCGGTAAAACGCGAACCCCAAAATGCGAAACATAGGCGCGAACGGATCAGGTTAAGGCATCGTGAGGATCGATTAGGGTCAGGGTTGGCATCGTGAGGGTCGGTTAGGGTTAGGATTGGGGTTAGTGTAGTTAATAGATAGGGTTCAGGGTCATAGCTATTATCGTTTACAGATAATTGCCGAAAACATTTGACCGCATGAATAAAAATATAAATGGCAACCATAGGCGCGAACCGGTCACGTGACTTTTGGCAGGTAATCGGAAACAAGTTCGCAAACGGTTCGCATTTTACCGGTTCGCAGTTCGCATTTTACCCACACCCGCCTGCTAGGCGTCAATCACTGTAGTTGGATCGGGAAAAGTCCCTCGGTTATTAGCAGCCATCATATCTGCGATAGTCACACCAACAGATGTTGTGTAACTGACCAAGAGAAGCACGTGGATAATTTTTACTGTTCGTTTTTGGTTGTTTGCACTATGGCAGCTGCCACGTTGCGGTGTTGGTAAAATGCGAACCGGCGAACTGCGAACCGGTAAAATGCGAACCAAAATGCGAACCATAGACGCGAACGGATCAGGTTAAGGCATCGTGAGGGTCGGTTTTTACTGTTCGTTTTTGCCATATAAATGGCAACCATAGGCGCGACTTTTGGCAGCTATACGAAAACAAGTTCGCAAACGGTTCACATTTCACCAGTTCGCCGGTTCGCATTTTATCCACACCCTCCACGTTGGGCGTTGTTAAAATCTCCAGTAAAACAGAATGTGCTTGTGAGCATTAGATGCTCTTTTTCTGCCTTCACTTAAACCAAACCATTATTGTAATTGGGAACAATGCCCGCACACCCAATTAAGATTATTATATTTTAAAAAATTTCTTATAAATTTAAAATTTCTTAAAAAATATTTCATATGTGAAATGATTATGCAGCGCATTTTCTCTGATGGAAGGCACACTCCAAAATGAAGTACGTTACCGGATAACGTATATAACTACGTTAACTACTTTTAGCGTATTAATCTGTTGTTATTGACGTAGACGTTGAATACGTTCAACGTCAGAAAACTACGTCATCGCTGAACGTATTGAAACTACGTTACCCTCATTTAACGTAGAGATATGTTGTATCCTTATAACCCTATTTCGTGTGCTTGCGCGCAAAATGTAGTTCGGATACAATCATGTACACTAGGCGACTTGCGTTTTAGAAATAATTTTATTAAGCACATAAATCAACATTTAGTAAAAAATTCTATGTTTTCACACATGATAATTAACGTGAATAACATTATTTAGAGAAGTTCGCATAATTCGAACCGCACATAGCGTTGTGCGCATGAATACACAAAAACAACTGTATTTGCTATCAATCGATTCTGCATTGCGACGTTTTTAAATATAAAATCTTTATAAAGAATGAAACAGGAATATAATTTCTGTAAAGTAGAAAGTATAGCAACAAAACCAATTGTTTGAGAAATAGACATGTTATGGTCATTCCGAATGCATTGAGTTAAGTGGGAGCTTTGACCTTGTTTACTGCAGTGGTGCAAATTAGCCGAATGGGTACGCATTTGCCTCGAGCGCTTTAGTGGAGTTAATGGCGTGGATTCGAATCCCCCAAAATTAAATTTTTTGGCAAATGTAGAATTATTCAATATGAGGGTTTTCTGTCAAAACGGACTCTTTGAATTATAATAATAATTATTCAAACAGAAAACGCACGCTACGCTGCAAACTGCGTTGACCGATGTTAGAAGGTTTAACGTAGTTCAATACGTTACAGAGATCACTACGTCAATCTAACGTAGTATTACTCAGGCCATATACAACGTAGTACTACGTTATGAAATGCGTTATTCTGACGTAGTTCTTAGAGTGCATGCATGCAGATATTTTTATTTCAGTTTTCTTTCCATGCTCATGTTATTGTTACAGATCAGATACGTTGCACTTAATGGACATGAAAATCAAAGTCTGTTGGGAGAACTTTATTATGGTAAGAGTAATTGAAGTCAGCCTTCGATTGTGAATTTTAAAAGCCATGCCTCTAAGTTTCGCATTGTAAATTCGTAAATATATAATGCCTCCACCAGAACAATCTACTCAGTTATTTTGGATTCTTTTAATTGAGACTTTATTTAGAGCCTGTAGATAGCGGGAAACATAAAAAACTTAGGTCTGGTATGATGGTTTTGTTTTATAGGCCATGATTATTAGGGATGAACCGAGTGTCAATTTTGTGCCGAGTCAGAGTATCGAGTTTACAAGTTTAATTGTTCCGAGTCCAAGTGTCAAATATCTAAAGAAATTCTCAAGTTTTGGTTCATCCCTCATAATAACCATGGGGTCATCGGAGGGTTAATCATCAAGGTTAGTAGGTCACTACAGTTGACATACTCATGGCCCTGCTGATGAAGGGTTGGCATATATGTAGCAATTCAACTTTTGTTGGCAGAATGGCAAGCACAGCTTAAAATTATTGCAATTAAAAGTTCTTCATGGCTAGCCTTTCAATGTGACATTATATCAGCAAATTACGCTTTAGAAGTGCGTATAACTGTTTCTGTAACACGTCCTTTAAGTAAGAACTGTTTTATTAAGGCGCGCTATAAATGATAATCGTATTGTATAATGAGGACTTACAAGATTTTGACATATTGGACATTGATGCAGATTTAACAATTTTTAGACTTTTTGTGATGAATTGTGCAGACATTCTTAGCCAAAATACTTTACAGACAGGGCCGTATCGAGCGATAATTGTGCCCCGTGCCCAGCATCAATCTGGCACCCCACATTTTTAAAATAGTGCATTTTATGGAATAATAAGTTATTCCATCCTGAAATTTGTGCCCTGTGCCACTGCCCCTCCCTCGGCACGGCTCTGTTCACAGATGTAATATTGAATGCACAACACTTGCATAAAATGTGATGTTCCAGTTTTTTCACTCCATACACATTGTTTTTCAACAAGATGCCAAATCTGAACTGATTAGGTAGCCTTCTTTTTGGCATTAATATTCGGTTTTCCCAATTGATATCTCAGCTTTCAATTAATTTAATTTAACTTTAATTATTATATATAATAATTATAAATTAATAATAATTTACATTGAAGACCCTGATGAAATATAACGATAATATATATATATATATATATATATATATATACATATACATTACAACTCGGCATTTATAACTCGCTTTATCACGACAAGTCGTGTTCGAAAGCGCGCACACGTCTCGATGAAGCAACTGCAGTTGTAACAGTGGCTCCGATTCCAGGGGGTCAAAGGGGTCAACGGACCCCCCACTTTTTTGGTCAGGGGTCACACCACTGTGTTTGACCCCCCACTTTTTGTTGTGCTTGTTTGATTGAGTGTTGAGACTGAAGCATTACTTTCAACATGCTTTCACTGTCAATTTAAAGTTGGAATATATAACATAATGGGTCAAAAAACACGCAGACAGTTGAACTGTCTGCGTGTTTTTTTGATCCATTATGTCACAGTTGAATGATAAGTTGTAGGCCAAGCAGCACAACAAAGCAATTCATTTTGAGCTGCACTATACTTCTTACTTATTTATTTTCATAATGACGTTAAACAACCTAATAAGATTACGTCATTTGTATGTTGATTTGTGTGAGATGAAAAAAAATTGTTTTCTTCTTACTGCTAATGTTATAAGTAGGGAACGTGAATTTGGTGAAAAAAAATGTTTGGTAACTATGAAAAACCTCCAGCCAAAAAGAGCAAGATGAAGCAGCAACTGCTTTCGTTTTCATATAAACCAACAGGAACAGCGACTGCGGTTTTAGGTAGGTTTACAGTGCTAATGTAAACAAGTATGACAAGACTGCATAAGTCTGCATTGCTCCAAAAGAAAAGGAATTAAAATTGTGCTTATCCCTAATCCTATCCCAATGTCACAGGCGAGGGTCATAGTTCTAATTCAAATTAAACTTTTTCATCAACGATAGTTTGGACTGTCACTGTTAGGCCTAATGATGTATAAATATTTTACTTATTTATTACTTAAAAAACTCGGCCGTGGCGTCACAACTACCGTGCGCGGCAGAGGGAGTGATACGGAAACATATTATAAAATATGGTATAGTCGATTTGAAATTTCAAGCGAACACAGTACATTAGTTTTAGTTACCCAATTACCCGTTGTGAATTCGAAAAGCAATGTCGGGTCATTCAAGTGGTCCACCTGTGAAGAGGTGGAAACAAGCACCATTGAATTTCGAAAGTTCAAGAAGACGAAGTTGTCTCAAAGTTCAAGGTGATCAGACAAACAATAATGTAAATTTTATAATGCTAATTAATTGTAACGTTTTTAATTAGGGGAGATAAGGGGCCGGGGGCTTAGAAACACATTTAGGTCATATACACATTTTAAACAATTTGTATATGACCTAAATGTGTTTGTTTTAAGGATCAACAGACAGCTCGCCACCTTTTCCTGGATATACAATTCACTCGACTGTTGCAAATGGAGATTGCCTGTTCCATGCTATTGCCCAATAACTAACAATGACTGCCAATATACACACTGATGCAGGACCAATCACAGCAGACTTCGTACGACAGCAATTAGTGCAATTTGTGAAGTCAAACCCCTCAACGTTCCACTCTGATGCAGGTTAATGAATTTATTATTTTATATTGCCTGCCTTACAGTTACAAATAATGGTATGGTATAGCGACATCAAACTTTGAATTTCACATGGTGCTGCTTAGTAATGCATAAATTGTTCAATCATACATGATATGTGTTTCAATGGCTATTCATAATACAGGTATACACTTGGTACAGTTTTGGTGAATAGATTACATCACTGCAATCTGCTACAATTAAGTTTGGCCTATTTCTGGATGTCTTTTAGAATGTTATGAACAGATCACTTTAAAATTCATAGAATGTTTAGGCTCTTATGACAAAAAGAAGCATTAAGGCTTTACTATGCATTTGGTTACCATTTGGTTTGGTGTCATATACAATTTGTATTGGTGATTGAAAATCAAAGAAGCATTAAAGCATACATTCGTGTTTTGCAGGGTTGAGATTATGACATCCACTGGACCAAAGCTGGTTTCATTGGATGAATACGTTAACTACATGGGGCAAAGTGGCATCTGAGGCGATGGGGTTATGGTGTCTGCTGCAACATTACTGTATTGCCGTGAGGTTATAGTCATCTCAGGTGATACACTGCAACCAATTCAGGACTTTGGTGATACATCAATGCCAGTGCCATCAAGTAATTCTCAAATCAATAAGAAGCCGAAAATTATGTTTGGAATTATGAAGGCCGACATGAGCATGTCCAAGACACTGAATCACTATGTCGGCTTAGTGCCAGCAGTAACACATAGCAGCACAAACAATCTGCCACTCGAAGTAGCAAACAGATCCTCATTACCTTCCAGTGTCAGTGCCACAGCTTCCTACAGGCTTTGTAACTTCTTCATCTGATTTGCCACATCACTCAAATTCGCCAAAGGAATCAATTTGTTTGGGAAACACAATTTCAGGTATGTGTTTGTCATTCAGTTCTCGTTACACTCATACATTTCATTGCGTTATCATTTCTTCTGATAACAACGTTTCTTCATATTTTCTGAAATAGACCTGTCTTGCTTTGTACTTAAAGATAGCTTGATGGTTGTACTTATCATAGCAATCCTGCGTTGTGAAACTTATTTTTCCGCTGCATTCTGTCACGCAGCTGACAACGCGACAAAAATTTAACAAAAGATTTCGATACGGTAATAATCAGATCAAAGAAAATTCATTGACATACGTAGTTAGCTTAGCTGTCAATGTGTAATTCATGGGATGTGGATGTGGACAGGGGGTCGAGTATGTATATTTTTCAGCTAATGTTGTGCAATTTTATGAAATGAATTAATACTTGCATTAGTGTATAGTCTGTTTGTTTGGTGTCCGTTACATTACAGATTCATAATCGATGAACCTGAAAACTCCAGCAGCAATAACCAAAATTATCTCAACGCGAAACAGACGTACCTAGATCCCCATCAGCCTATATTGTCATCGTATCCTTCAACAGTAATATCTGACAAACATCGAAGTTTCCATTCGCAGTGGTACAAGACTTGGCCATGGTTAGAATGGAATCTAGACTCTAACAAAGCAACATGCCACACTTGTAAAATGGCAAAGCAGATGAATATGCTCACGTTCTCCAAGAGCATGGAACTGACATTTATTGAGTCTGGCTTCTGCAACTGGAAGAAGGCGACACAACGGTTTGATGAACACCACAGCAGTGTTACACATAGAGAAGCAACACTTAAGTGGAAAGCATTCAGACAACAAGAAAATATTGGCAGTCGGCTGAACAGTGATCTTCCAATGAAGCAGCAGCAGGCAAGAAATGCCATGCTGAAAACAATTGATTCAATCAAATATTTAGCTCAAGGTCAGGCATTGTTTGGTCATTCACACGCTGCAGGTGGAAATCTTATGGAACTAATTAAATTAAGGAGCAAAGACATTCCTGATCTGGAAAATTGGCTGAACCGAACAACAAAAATGTTATCGCCAGATATTGTGAATGAAATTATTAAGTTGTTGGCTCACAGTGTTTTACGCAAAATCAGTGCAAGTATTCACAAACATGATTGGTTTGCACTAATAGTTGACGAAACTACAGACGTCAGTGTGAAAAAGCAAGTGAGTATATGTTTGCGCCATGTTGATGATGATTTTAAAGTATACGAAGACTTCATTGGATACTACGAAACTGGCAAAACTGATTCTGAAACTTTAGTCAAGTTAATCTTAGATGCACTCGTACGGCTAGACCTCAGCATTGCAAACTGCCGTGGCCAGTGCTATGATGGCGCTGCAAATATGGCTGGCAGGTTTTCAGGCGTAAAGACCAGGCTACTTGAACACTGTAGTAAAGCCTTGTATGTTCACTGCTGTGCACATTCCTTAAATTTGGCACTACAAGATGCTACTCGATCAGTTCCTCTTGTGCGGAACACGTTAGACTATGTCAAAGAGCTCAACACCATTGTACGTTCCTCTGCTAAACGTCATGCAATGTTTGAGAAAATACGCAATCGTCTCTTGCATGACAACGTCGGTGATGAGCACGACCTGGATTCAATAAAAACCATGTCAAGCACCTCATCACGTGGCTGCCTTTCATTGCATCAGTTGTGTCCCACTAGATGGACTGTCAAAGGAGATGCAATGCTGTCGGTTCTTGATAACTATGAAGCAGTTCTGCTGTGCCTCGAGGAAATGGCACAAGAAGACAAGGCAGAAGCAGGTAGCAAGGCATCAGGACTGGCTAACATCTTTACCAAGTTTGATACCTTTTGCGGATTGAAGATTGGTACATTAGTATTTCAGCAAGCGGAACAGCTTAGCAGACTACTGCAAAAGAAGTCTCTGGTGGCAAGTGCAGCGAAAGCAGCAGCTCAAATTCTCATATCGTCACTTACAGGCATGAGAAGTGAACACTTTTTTCACAATTTTTGTTTGAAGATCACACAGTCCGCAATTGATTTGAAGCTTGAACATCCACAAGTGCCACGTAGTAGGAGACCTTCAAGTTTTCCGGATTCCGGAGCACCACCTGCACAGTTTGCTGATCCTGAAAGCTTTTATAGAGTCAAATTCTATACTTTCTTGGACTGTGTCATCAATTTTGTGTCTGAACGATTCCAGCAGCCATCATTTGATATGTACGTGTCGGCTGAACAGTTAATGCTACATGCTGCAACCTCTGACTCATGGTCAAATGATGTTGACAATATACTTCAACGTGTTGTAGATCACTTTGGATCTGACGTGGATGGTGTTCGTCTTGGCATTCAACTGAAAATGCTGCCGATGGCTGTCAACGCTGATGGTAGCAAAAAGTTCTCCCAGCTATCGGATGTCATTGATGCTCTTATTAGCCTAGGAAATGCTCGTGACATGTTCTGTGAAGTCAATAAACTTGTTCGTTTGCTTCTAACAATTCCAGCTTCCAGTTCTACAGCTGAGCGCAGCTTTTCCGCTCTTCGTCGACTTAAGTCATATACTAGGTCTACTATGTCTGCAGCACGCTTAAATCGTCTCGCTATTCTACATATACACAAGGACTTGGCAGCTGAAGTTAGAGAGAATGACATTGGTAACATGTTTGTGGCCGGCGTTGAGTCACGGGTTGCGATGTATGGGGCATTTTAGACTTTGTACACAGGTCCAGGTTGATAGTTGTCTCTCTCTATGCCCATAACTGCTAACTAAGACTGTCAACAACAATCTGACATGCATTTGCGGCTCCTTAGTGGGACATTAGTAGTTTACAGTAGTAACGAGTCATTGGCATCAATGTACAATAAATTATTATAGTACAGATCAAGTTAGCACTTCAATGCCATACATTCTGTAACATCATTTGTTTTGTTAGTTGCTTCAAGCTGTACTTTGACCCCATCCCCCTTTGACCCTATGCTGGGGGGTCCTCCTTGTAAAAGTGGGGGTCAAAACCCCAAAAAATTTATATATTCTTGACCCCCCACTATTTATTACCTGTCTGAGCCCCTGAGTTGTAACGCAGAGCATTGTGTGTGAAGGACTTGCTCAAGGTCCCTACGCAGTGACACTCCGGACGAGGGTCGAACCCGCTTGCTCAGCCCGCACTGAGCGTTATGGGCTGACCGCTCGGCCACCATGCCACATCTTTTTGGCATTAATATTTGGGTTTCCCAATTGATATCTCAGTGTTCGATTAATTTAATTTAACTTTAATTGTTATTATATATATACATATATATATATATATTTATATAAATCATAAAGATAGAAATTTTCAGAACCATCTCGGGCAAACTCCACGAAATGCCTGGCATCAGGAACATGATCTGATATAGTTTTATAATATGACGTGTGTGATATTGTTAATTTAGTTACTTTGCCTATTCGCTAACTTTTGCATTTATTATGTTGTACACAGATATGGTAAACTGACTGATTCGTAGTGAAGTGAATACGGATATCATCACTATGGAATGGCTGTGTGGGGCCTAAGGGTAGGAATTGTTGAATTTCAGCAGCATAGAAAAGGGTAATAATTCTGATATATAAAGCTCACACGTTACTATTAATGACAATGTGCTCACTTTTGCTCCATTAAAATTAAGATCTAAATCAATCACTCAATGTGAACTTAAAAAGCACCCCTTCAAGATATCTACTCGCAGGCGTTCCTGGACGGACAACGGCTGAAAATACAGATTAAAATATAGAGCAAAATGCAAGCGAGGCATTTCTAGGCAGGAGGCATAGATCTTGGTGAAGCCCATTCCAGATGGTCGGGCCCAACGCTGGAAAAGCCCTATATTGCATCATAGTGGAATTATCATGCCTTTTGATGTTACTGGCTAGCATTTTTATTTGAATCCCTGTTCTCTTAGTAGGCACTAAGACCAGCAGATCATTAAGGTAAAAATCATCCAAGCACCACCTAGCTATTGTATGGTATATTTTTTCATTGATTAGCGCTAGTTGACATGATGTCACTAATTCACGAGTCTTAATAGTTATCCATATCCGTGAATTAGTCACAAATTATCCGAGGAGCCCAAGCATAGGAATAGGTTAAGGAAAGGCATACCAGCAATGGGATTCTCTTGGTGAAAAAACACAGAACCATGTGCTGCCACATGACTACGTAACAGGTCACATGCTCCTACACACGATTCAGGACCTCACAAATATGTCCTGTGCCATGGTCCCCACAACGAGGTTGGCTATGGATTAGCATTTATAATTTGTGAATTTGTGCTGCCTTCTACATGCTGTTTTCTTTTTTAATTTTGTCTGTAGGCCTATAGCTAAGTATTTGCAGAGCATGGCTTGCAGAGTCTCTGAGAAGCAAGAAGCTGACTTCCGAATGCCCACAGACCTGTTCCCTCCAACAAACAGAGAGAACACGGGGCTGCAAACGCACAGACGTCCCTGGTGCATCCAAGGGAAAGGATAGGAACTAGAACGACAATGGCATCTTCGACCTCCAAGCATCCATAATCAACGCTGTGTGACGCTGCCTTTCCGTCAGCAGTGTTCAGCACTGTGGTCAAAAGCTCCAGCAACTCCTTAATGCCTGTGAATTAAGAACTGGAGTCGCTTGTGAGGAGTGAAATTGAGACTCTTCTCACGAAAGTGCCCCTCCTCAGAATTTCTATAGGGAGGAGTTCATGCTCATCGAACAAGTCAAGATTGAGAACGCTTTGAACTCACAATATCTACATCTACATAAAGAACATTATGAACTACCACATTGCCCTAAGCAGCTGTACCTGAGTGCCCTTGTGAGTTAATTGGTGTGATAAATGCATAATTTGTAAGTTAAAGCACAGCCTTTATTTCAATGCATGCACTAGGCTTATCATCCTGCAGAACAAATACCTGTAAATTGAATTTGTGCAAGCACGTGTATTTATGTACCAATATGATAAGAATCTCCTCTCATGTCATGCTAAATCGGGACTGTCCTTACTGGGTTCCTATTGCTTCCAATGTGTTATTTTATTGATGCCTGTTTAATATGATTGTTACCTGTTATATCTGAAGATTGGACTACTATTGAAACAATAGAATGGAATTGAAACTGAGTCGTATATAGAGTTAAAATGACTATATTATAGATCTTTATGTTCTACCTCAACATTACAAACTATCATTGTGTGCATAAAGATGAACATTAGATTGTGACTAGGCCTACTATAAATAACACATACCTGCCCCAACAGCTGTTGCCAAGATATGATTAGAGTAGACCCAAATCTGCTTAGAAAGCAATGCAGTGGAGAAGTCCTTTACCTCTAGTTTCCTGTTTGGGGTTTTCTGGTTAGGTAGTGGGCTAGGACACGCCCATCTTGAACCCCATAAATTGCATATTATGCACCCATACATTTATTAAACTGATGTTGAATAAAGACTGAGCTAAATCTACCTTTTCACAAGTCTTCATCTGAGCTTAAACACTATAATCATTGTAGGCCACTTCATTTGTAACAGTGGAAAATTTCACTGATAAAGCAATCGTGTACCATGCATTGGGCACAGTAACTGTCTGTGAAGTACTCTCTTGATATTTGAACTGATGTCGAACTGACGTGAATTAAAGACATTGGATTGACGTCTAAAAATGCCGTCGGGCCAACGTGAATTAGAGACGTCGGAAAATGCCGTTGGGCCGACGTGAATTGGAGACGTCGGAAATCTACGTCGAGCCGATGTCTGAAAAACTCGCCGGATATCTGAGCACCCGCTGAGCGGCAAGACGTTGGTCAGACGTCGGATACTGATGAGTTTGTGGACATGTTACCGACGTCGGCAGTTACCTGGGTAACTCCTAAATTTAGTATTTTATTTACGCACGGTCTTGCATGGCTAGAATAATTATTCGTAAATTTTTCTTCTTACATATAATTGACCGAATTTGTATGTTATGTGAACAAGACGCATTATTTTCCGTGATGCTCGGTTTTCACCCTCACTCAACATTAAAATAAGAGTTCCGGTCCTGTCAGCTTGCTTGTATCACAACAATAGGCCGTAGTCTTCCTTTTGGAATCGCACATCTTGGGAAACACAATGAAATAATGGGCAAAATAATCGGCCAAATAATCGGGTATCGGCAATGAATAAGCGGCAATAATTGGTATCGGCATAATCGGCAAAAAGTAATATCGGTACAGTTCTAGTCAATTTGTCACAGAGAATGCAGCGAGTCCAATCCCTTGAATTAACGCTTGGTTCCCGATCCATTGACTGTAATAGGTAATCGTAATCTTCAAACTTCCAAAGCCAATCACATGGCACCACCTTATAAACGACCGCTGCGTCGAGTCAGAGGACTTGTACATAGGGTTACCAGGTGTCCAGTTGAAAACCGGACAGTCCAGTATTTGAGCAGACTGTCCGGGATAAAATAAAAATAAATACCGGACAGAGTTTTTCTAAAAAATTTTCAATTTCTGTTTGTGTTCGTGCTCGTTTTATTATTTACACATTATTTTTTTCAAAAATCAAATGGGGAGGGTTCAGAGAGGGTTTTTTTACCCCCTCCCTGTGAGGAAGCCCATGAAACACAATCAATCCTATGATTCCTATTTTTTAAAAATGCACTGATAACAATAATATAACAATATACACAATTTGCCCATGGGTAATACTCTCGTACCCCTCCCCCGCTTTGCGTGATACCCGGGAAGGGAAGGATGGGATTGGGAAGGTGTCCAGTATTTTCAGAAAAGGTATCTGGCAACCCTACTTGTACAGAGGTTAGTCCAGAGGGGTGGGACCGTGTGGGTAACCGGCGAACTTGTTTTCGATTCGCTGCCACAGGTCACGTGACCGGCTCGCGCCTATGGTTGCCATTTATGTTTTTATTCAAGCGGCCAAATGTTTTCGGCAATTATCTAAAAACGATACTAGCCATGACCCTGAACCCTATCTATCAACTACACTAACCCTAACCGATCCTCACGATGCCCACCCTGACCCTAACCGACCCTCACGATGCCTTAACCTGATCCGTTCGCGCCTGTGGTTCCCATTTTGGTTCGCGTTTTTCCGGTTCTCAGTTCGCCGCTTCGCATCTTAGCAACACCCAGTCCGGAGAAGGATCGGGTCCGGTAATATGCGGTTCATATTCGGTAAAGTCTTACCAAAACTACGTAAATTTCTTCAAAATTTTCAATTCAAAGAAATATAAGCGTCTTTCAAGTTTTATTGATTCATTATGAACCATTTTTAACTTCAACCAACGACTTCAACAATCTCTGAAATTACTAACCGGAAGCTTTTGAAAGGAGCATGAAACATTTTAATTTTCACGGATAAGCCCAATAAAACCAAAATTGACGAGATAAGCTGTGCCAAAATTACATTAAATTTCTCTTTTCTCGAATACATTCAAGAATGTGCAGATATCCAGTTCGCTTTATAAATATATAATGAACCTATAAAATAATGTTCATGCTTGTAGATAGTGTTTGCACAATGCAAGGGTTCCGTGACTTTAACAAAGCCCAATACAGGGACTCTAGCGTATCTTGGTCCTTAATTGCTGACAGCTTAAGTTGCTGATATCCGGTTTCGCTTTTAATAGAAATTATTTAGATATGGTTGTATATTAAATCGTTTCATTTCATGTAATTGTGCCGTGACAACATAATATTCTCCGGTTAGTATCGTTGAAGTAAGTAGCTGAAGCATTGCGTTACTAGATTACATATACAATTGCTTATTTGAAGCTGTTTAATATCGAAGTGTTACTTTTCTTATTACTGGAAAAGAGCTCTACTGGTACCGAACAGTCGTTTCAGCTTCCGCTTTTTCCGCTTCTACATATTTCCCCCACTCTATGTAACGCAAGTAAACCTAGTAATATCGTCTAGAAAACACGACAATTAGGGTTGCTAACCGTCCCGCAATCGACACAGGCCATCCCGTGTCCCGGGCAATGCTTATTTTGTCCCGGAGTCCAGGAATAGGTAAGTAATTATAAATGATTATGCGATTCAAGGACATTATCCAAAATCCTAGCAACATGAGCCCTGCTGTAATACAGCATACTAATTATCAGTGTTAACAATCATAATTTAATTAGAAGTGTTTTGACTAATTGACTTTCGATTAAGGAATAGAAGTCTTGCATGAACATCACTCAAAATTCCTAACTTCATAAGCCGAGCTGAACGCGGAAATTTCGCGGGCTTTGGGGGTTGTCTGGTTTAAACAGTTTGGTATGTTACGTGTGTATCTTTCCATAATGGGAACTGGGAAATGTCCCGGAATGGATTTCTTCGGAGTTGGCAACCCTAACAACAACAAACTTGTATTTATAATATGACGAATTCCTTTACATTGGAATGAAATGGGTAGGCTATGAACAAACCCACTCCAACACGTTTTCCAGTTCCTACTGTGATGAATGGCAAACTGCCAAACCTGCGTAGTTTTCCGCATTCCGCAAGGCTTGTGAAGTTAAGAATTTTGAATGATTTTCAAGACACTTGGCAGAAATCTTAGCCTGACTTGATGACTATAAACCCATTGCATCTAATATACTCTGCTGTTGCTTGTCCAATACAATTGAATTTGTAGTTTATTGACCACCCATGTCTTATGGTCAAGTGCATTAGATTCTTTTCTCAGCTTGCATTCAATTCAAAGTTCTTGTTCTGGTCATAAAGTCCAAGCAGAGTATTCCTCTGAAATACCTTTGAGATCACATTTGCTTTCCTCCTTCTTCAGCTTCTCATCGACCTCTGTGCTCCTTGAACTGTCACACTCTCTTTGTTCTGTGAGTTAGCCCCACTATGGCCCAAACTAGATCTTTTGCCATTATTGGGCCCTCCCTATTTAGTGTCCTTGCCTTGTATCTACTTATCGCCATTCATTCTCGATCTCTTCGTACATCAATCTCCCTCCGCAAAGCTTTTTCGTGCTCTCGCTGTTGGAGCGCTACTGAATAGCTACTGCTGGGAGTGGTGCTATATAAATTGGTAAATGGAATACAATACTTTAGACATATTGACAAGCCATTCACACTGCACTGGCTTTGTTGGCTATACTAGTGAGATGAGTTCATCATATATAATTTTTGGTTCTTTATCAAATATGATTGAAGTTATTCTCGATCATTTAGAACATCAGTTATCAATCTTTTTAGTCCTGTGACCCCCTGATAATTCCAAAGCTGTGGTGACCCCTACCATAAAATTTTTTGAGTTACTTCACCATGAATCATAGTACAAGATATAAAGATTAAGTTGAGTTGCTATGCTGTAGCAAAGTGTAGTAATCATAAGTACATGAATTTTAGCTATGAAAAACTAAGACAATTTTTTGCAACTTCCTGATTGTTTGAGCCGACCTCTGGCAAATCGTAAGGCGACCCCGTGGGGAGCGTGACCCACAGGTTGAGAACCGCTGATTTAGAATCACCAGACGGTAGGTCTCATAATTATCTTATTTTGCTTTTGACTAAATAGATATGTAAACGTTTAATTCCGATTGTGATAGTCCTGATTCAAGTACGATTGGTGCAATTGTATGAATCTGAATGTACATTTAGTTTAGGACAATGTCATCAAGGGAACCTCAGTCTCTGCTGCAGCAACATGCAGGACGAAACAGTATCAGTCTGGAGGGTGCATGGAATGACCTGCAAGGAGGTATAGTGGATGTGTTACAGCACAAGTCAATGACCAAGAAGAGATACCTTGATCTATACCAGTATCCTTAGATTCATATGTTATGACAGCTTTTATGTAGAAAATTGTCCTTCTTTTTATGAGTAAGCTTGCTTCCCAGTAAATGTCCTGTATTCATGTATTAAAGCTATGCTACTTTAAAAAACTAAATTAGTTTCTGTGGTCTGTTGTTACAAATCAGTTATGTTTTGTTTTGCCATGTTGAACAGTCATCAGGGGTTCAGGAGTAGAAATTCCTCTAATACAGAAGGGTATTTTGTGATTTTCTTTAAGTATTTTCTGCTTACGGTAGTAACATTTATAAAGTGCCACTTAAAGGAAACCCCCAGGCAGCTGGACCAATGAGGGTGAAATGCAGAAGTCACTAAGGTGTGATGGAGCAGAGCCAACATGCATCATTTATACATTGTTCGATTTTTACACTGATGATGATGACAAACTAAATTCTAGTTCTTGTAGCGTTATGTCGGAAAAAATGATGACAGTAAAGATTGCCAAAAACCTTGTGACGTTTGTGTGGTAAAAGGATGGGTCGCAAACGTGGACTATTTTATGACAAATGCATCGGTTATTGTTTGAAAATGATAATAAAATTCATCAATATGGCTTGTTTTTTGCTAAAAATGTTGACTTATTTTTCTCAAAGCAGGAAGGGGTTCTGGATTATTGATTACACTTACAATTATCAGTCATCCTTTAATGGCTTTTATTTTGAAGAATACCTGAAAAATAATTGCACAATGCATGTGTGTTTAAAAAAATGGAAAAAAAATGATTTTATGGTAGAAGGATTAAGCAGCATGTACTGTAGTAAATAAGAAGTCATGTGACTTGCTTTCTCTGTTGGAACTATATTGCGTGGAGAAATTTCATGTTAGTTTGAATGTGATTTGGTTCATGAAAATGTTAGTTTGAATGTGATTTGGTTCATGAAAATTGCAGTGATATTCACTTGACTCTTGCAGCATTTATATTTATTTTGTTAATTGAACAATTAAAATTGATTAATGAATCAGTTGAATAATTATTCAAATATTTAAGCTTTCCTTCTTAACAAAGTGATTAGTTTGGTCTACCAGTATTGCACCAGTTGCTCTGTCACCACAACGTTGGACGACTATCGACAGCGGGAAAGGAGATCGACTGAATATCTGGGCCAGCAGCTGTATGGACATCTGACGACGTTTCTGCGGGACTATCTGTGCAATAAGTCTAAGGTTGGTTGCTTGTGTTCTGTTCAGATCTGTTTGCTTCATATCTGCTGAGGAGGCAGGGGTTGATTACATTTACTATCGTGAGTTCAAAGTTCTTCTACAGCACAAGTCAACAATTATTCTGATGCTTTGCTAAAGTCTTGCTGTGTATGTGCTATTGTATAATGAGCAGAAAGTACAAATTGATGGGTTTTTTTCCAGATGACCAGCTAAAGATGCCAAACTTGTTCTTGTGAATGGGTGCAGTTCTTCTGCAAGCTTGATTGGCAGCTGTTGTACTTACAGTGAAACACTGTTAATCTTCACACCATTTGCGCACAATTCCAGTTTACATGCAGTGCCACTTTGTCTCCCGACACCATGAGTTTAACGTGCTGGCATTGTTAATACATGTTCCTTAGTTTAAGGAAAATGTAGACCGTGTTAATAAATGGAGTGATTATGATGTTGAGATGGGTGTTGAAAATTGCAGCAAAATTTCATGCCCTTATGCTTACATTGCCACACAGCTGCTGACTCAGTATTTCAATGAACTTGGGGCTGAGTATATCAAGATTATCAAACTGTGACTCTTGTATCACCCCCCTCCTGCAGGGATTGATGCACCATATTGGGATCTGGGAAAAGGAGGAAATAACCTCTGATAGTTTTTGTTGACCACTCCATCGGCAAACATGGATGAGCATTGGCACAAGGACTTCTCTGGCTTAATACAGATCTATAGCTATCACTCTGTTTCAATGTCCGAGCCTGACAAAGTCTTTGGGGGCAGATCATCAAATATAGCCACTCTTATCCCTCTCTTTTTCTCTTTTGCTTGTTGCAACCTCTATCTGCTGCTCTCAGTCATCGTCTCCATTCCACGATACGTTGAAGTCTTTGACATGCCGCCTCAGTGGATATGTCTCCTCCATTTCTCTCTTGTCATCCATGGCAACCATTATTTCAGGCCCATAAATTACCTTTCTATGCCAAGTACTAGCACATGTGCATCTTTGCAAATGTCAATTCAATTCATTTATTGCAGCCATTGAACCCAAATAGAAAAACAAATTATGTTTTCATCAATCAGCAACAACAGGGGACCCAAAAAGGACAATCAATAGTCCTGCTAGGTAGGGCCACCTAAGTAAATTATAACATTAATTCTTAACTAGAAGCAAGTTAAACAACACTAAACCTAAACCAATGAAAAATGTAGAAGAATACAGAAAAAAAAAATATTTTGTAAAAGGCATATGCCTTTAAAAAAATATTCTTTCTTGCTGTGTTCGTCTACATTTGCAAAAATGCACATGTGCTTGTACTTGGCATAGAAAGGTCATTTTTTTGACAACCAATGTTGTTCGAGATTTGCCAACTACACGTCTGTTCAATGGTTGGCGATACATGCACGCTGATCTAACTGGTCAGTAAGCCAGTTAAGTTTAGGATGTGTGACATGCTGTTCCGACAGGACACTTGCCTTGGCCTCGTATTAACATTGTTTTGCTGTTTTTATTTATTTGATGTGGTTTTTAACTTGATATATGGCATATTGTCTATAGGACATAACCGGAAATTGCCACGGACATTTGCCTCAACCGAATATTGGATTATTTTGAAGTATTCGCCTCCGCAAATATTACACCCGCAAATAGCTAAAAATAACTTTTTTGATAAAATAACTTTTTTTGATAAAGTAATATTTTTTCCTCAAATAAATTTAGGACTAACGGACTTTATTATAATTTAGTGATTAATTAAACAAGAATTTAACATTCCATTGAATTTTACTTTAAAATTGTTATGTTAATTTATATATTTTAATTTCTTTTGGTTGCATTCCCCACGTGGCAACCAAATCAGTAATTTTCCTGCTTGAATTGGCTCCACCCACTTTGCGGTAACCATTGGAGAGTAAATAACTTCATATTTCAAATTTTATAACAAGGTTTTACATTTAAATTTTTTTCACAAATAAAGTTATTAAATAATTTAATACATTGTTATAGCCTAGAGTGTGACTATATGCTATATGAAGGATGTTGCTATAGATTCTGCATTGACTATATATAGTTCTCCGCAGCTGTGCACAGGGCAGGTTTTGCATACGGATGGTACTCGCTGGTAGTGGCGGCGCTGCATGTAAGCAAAATATGCATTTGCGTAAAAAATCAAGAAAGATAAAAGATCAATTTTTAACAAAATTATGGTACATCTTTCAATATGTTTTAAATGAACTTCATGTGCGGAACATGCGTATGGCCACTATTACGTACAAAATTTTCAAGGCCAGCGCCGTCACTACTCATTGGCCAGATTTGCCGCTACTATTCGGTTCGTAGCTGGATCCGGTAAATAATTTTTCCAAATATTCGGATTCGGTACTCGGTGGAAATTGTCTACTCGGTTATGCCCTAATTGTCTATCTCCTTGTTAATAAAAGTTTCAAGATTTGTGTTTTGATTTGATTGTGTTCTGATTGTGTTTTGCAGGAGGGATCTGATAAAAAGGATGATGGTGCTCTGGCATTCTACTCAGACGTATGGAAATATTTTATATTTTCCAGTCAAGTCATTCACAACATATTTCTTTATCTCAATCGCCACTGGGTGCGGAGAGAAATGGAGGACGGAAACAAGAAAATCTACGAAATCTATTCAGTTAGTGGTTGTCCAATATATATTTGCATCTGATCTGAGCATTTGTATAGTTCCTTGTAAGGACCTAGCAAAGTGCTTTTAACTTGAATGCCTAAGAGATAAAAATATCGGAGTTGAATGGAATTTAAGCCGTGCTAGGTGCATCCATTCTGAATGTCATGCATCAGAACTGAACCCAACCATACCAAGCGTGCTTGCTATTGGTTTTACACGTGTCATTTCAGTGGATTATTTTGTCTAAATGTAGAATCTGCTCAATAGTATGTAACATGTTTAAGTCTGTACCTATTTTGTGCACATAGTCTTTGCCTAAATGACTGCTTTGGAAAGGTCCTTGATTCGTAGGATGCGATCACGTCGTGAATGTACAGAGAGTGAATGCTATCTGAGTCAGAATTTTTCATCCTAGAGACCTAGTACTGGTCTCTTGAGTGATAGTGACCTGTGATGCTCCAAACTATTGACCAGCATGTTGTCAATGTGAATGGTATGATTTTCTTGACATATGCCATCTTATACTTGCTGCTACTATTTTTTATCATGGTGGATTTGCTTTATTAGTTTGGTTGTTTTCTTGTCAGAACTTCAAAAATTTCAAGTAATAATTATAATTTTTGTTTCATTTAAAACTGACTGGTTCTATGAAATTTGCAGCTGTCATTAGTGAGCTGGCGTGACCATTTCCTTGGAATGGATAAGACAACTGTACAGCCGCTTGAGGTGCTTGTGAGATTAGCTTTTCTAAGACTCATTGAATGTGAACGAAATGGGAATGCGATTGAATCAAAGTTCATCCAGTGCATTGTTCAGTCATATGGTAAGCGACAATCTCTTGAATTTCATGTTTTCTTGAGTCTTTTTCATGGAATATCTGCTGATTTTCCACATTCCTTGCTTTCTTCAACACTCACATTAAAAATTGAAAAGCTGCTTGTTGCTGTGAAATATTGTGATATGACGGCTTACCCTGCTGATCCGCCAATCTTTGGGACTATCGAGCTTCAAGTGTAAATTACGTGCATCCTTGCATTCTGCATATGAAGCAAATTTAGCAACTGAACTACTGCTGGGTTGATAACAACAGATATAATTTTATACTCATCTATCACTTTGAATTAAATTTAGCAGGTGTGTCTAACTTTTGCATTAGTTAAGTTGCTTTATATTAAGTCATTTCTTTCATTTATTTACTGTTTTATCATGATTGACTCAATTGATTGTACCTTAATGTGTGCCTTAGTCATGCTCATTTAAATATGTCATATTTAATACATTGTTATTTCCCTAAATGACTGTCCATTCAATTAATTTAGTTATTTAATTATAGAGGAACTCCCAGCTAGCAGGATCACGGATCCCTTTTAAGGTCCCATGCAATTTACTTGTTGTAAAAATTATTGCTGAAATACCAAGGGTTACAATGTAGTGTTAGATATTTAGATCTTCTCTAAATATCTTCTAACTTATAAACTTTCTGTTTTTCTGTAACTATATTGCTAATACTAAACGAACAGAAAACTCATGAAGTGAACGTTTTGTTATGCTCTGAACTAGACTCCTTTTTTTTCAGTAGGTGGTGCTGATATCATATACGTTATGAAGGTCATAATAAAAGAAACTCATTTCAGTAGGTTACTTTTATTGCAATGTGCCCTAAGAACATTACCACACACGTATGTCATATACATTGCCTATCCTAAGATGGTTTAAAACGAATTTGAAAATGATTTTTCCAATATGCTTGAAATTATGGATGGAAGATGGAACAACAGGTGACCTGCTGTCCAACATGTGGCCCGCTTAGATGTGGCTTATAGGCTGATTTTGAGGGGAGACACATTTCAAAATTTTTTATTGACCATTTTAGGGTGGGCAATAATCTAGGTTAGTGTAAGCAGAGATTTATGAGCAATTGATTATAGCAACATTTGCATGTTACTTTGTGTTCAGTTACAGTTTCATTATTCATTTGCATTTCACCTCAGCAGTCAGGATTTGAATCCTGGTGTAATGTGTGAAATGGAAAAGATTGTCAATTTTGCAATTGATAAGGAAATTTATGTCTTGTATTGTTTAGTTGAACTTGGTGTTGAAAACACGTCGAGTAGCCGAGGTCGCATTCTTACGTTCTACAAAGAGAATTTCGAGAAGCCTTTTTTTCAGGAAACACGAGATTACTATCAAAAAGAGAGCTATCAGTTCCTGAGTTGCAACACTGTAACAAAATATGTTGCAAAAGTAAGTATTGTGGCCTCAAGTAAGCACAAGATACTTTTTGTTTATCTGGGCAGACCTTTAAGCAAAACAATGTGGTGTAAGTACTAGATTTGGTTCAGATTAACTCATTATCTTCAAAATACCATAGAAGAGTATGACAATACAAGGCACCTCTGAATGAACATAAACTGTCTATCAGGGATTCTGACTACATTTGTATCAGATGCCTCCGTCTATACAAGGATATTCAATAGCTGTTAAACTTTAATCCTTGTAGAACTTTTGTTTGGCTATGGTTTGAGAGTTTGTAGGTCAATAAAGGTGGACTTTGTGAGGTTCCTTTGAAGTTTTTGCATAAATTTCCAGATATACTTTTCATATATGTGACTGCTAGAGAAAGCAGTGCAGTATTGTCTGCAAAACACACTCAGAAAGCAAGTCCTTGATCATAAAATGGATGAGGATGAGTTCGTTGCATATTTATAGCTGTTGAACTGAAGTCCTTATGTGCAGTTTTCCTTTCTAAGTAGATCTTCAATTTGATTGTAATGCCATTCAACATAACTGATTGCACTAGTCCCTTGGTGCTCAATATCGGATTATTGCACTGCTAATTATGCAAATGATCTGGGGTAATTGTATAAATATTTGTCGTAATCAGTTCTCTTTTTTAGACTTTGTTAATGACAGCCTCTAAGGTGTATGAACATGACCCAATTTACTGTATTCATAAACCTTTGTTAACCATCAGTATATATTAGTTATCGTAGGTTAACCATCAGTATATATTAATTATCTTAGGTTAATCATCAGTATATATTAATTATCTTAGGTTAATCATCAGTATATATTAATTATCATAGGTTAACCATCAGTATATATTAATTATCTTAGGTTAATCATCAGTATATATTAATTTTCTTAGGTTAACCATCAGTATATATTAATTATCTTAGGTTAATCATCAGTATATATTAATTATCATAGGTTAACCATCAGTATATATTAATTATCTTAGGTTAATCATCAGTATATATTAATTTTCTTAGGTTAACCATCAGTATATATTAATTATCTTATGTTAATCATCAGTATATATTAATTTTCTTAGGTTAACCATCAGTATATATTAATTATCTTAGGTTAATCATCAGTATATATTAATTTTCTTAGGTTACCCATCAGTATTTTTTAATTATCTTAGGTTACCCATCAGTATATAGCTTTTCATTTATCAAGAGTAGTAATAAGGAGACATACTGTGTTCAACCTTGGTGAATTTTGGGCTATTTGCAATAGAAAATGTACTGTTTTTATTTAAAATGTTTGAGCAATTTTAACACAATTGATTTTAGTATCATGCCTGGTTTTGAGTTCTTTTGAAGTTGTTTTTAAGCACAGTCATACGTGTAGTAAAAAGCTTAGAAAATGAAGTAGAAGTAGTTCTTAAAATGAGGTGTATAGCCAATGAAATCAGTAGCCTTGGTCAATTTCTATGATATTTCTGTTGTATTATGATAGTTGGAAATTATTCATTGGAGTACAGTATTCTGAGATGTTTTTGTTGTTGCTCTGATCGATTGCTTTGCACTTTGTTTGCTGTTATTAGGCGGATAGTCGTCTGACTGAGGAGAAGAACCGTGCTGAGCGATTGCTTCATGAGACGACGTTGGCTCCTTTGATTGCGCTCTGTGAACAGATTCTCATTGCTCAGTATCTCCCGCGATTCTTTGAAGAGTTTCAGGTTCTTCTTAACGACGAGAAAACAGATGGTTTGTGTTCTAGTGTACTCAGAAGCACTTTTGGGTTAAGGTTGTGTTTATTTATTAATTGTACAGATATGGGTTTTATGGCTCAATCTATCATTTAATGATGCAGCACCATATCGTTTGTTTTATGGCTCAATCTGGCATTTTCAAGTTCTGGTTGATCTACTGTAAGAATAAGTGCAATTTACGACAGTTTGAAAACATTAGCTCAATGGAGTCAGTTGCTACAGTACATGTGCTCAGTTAAACTGTTTCAAGACAATAGAATTCACAATGAACACACACACTGGTGTACAGAACTTTGTGTATAGCAGAGCACAACAATCACTCACCCAGATGACTCAAAACTAGTGTGACATCACTTCTTGTCGACTTGTGTTGTAGCTAGGAAATGGCGACTTATTCAAGGCAGATCAAGAAGTAAAAATCCGGATGAAAAATTTGATAATATATGATAGTGCAAGGAAGATTAGATCACTTGGCAATTATTTGAGACCTGTGGTAGAAAGTGTATGTGAACACACATTCGTTTAGTGTGAGTTAGATAGTCAACATAAGTGCAAGCTCTGGACTGGAAAGGTTTTGCACAATTTGTTTTTTTGGTTGGCAGTCAAACATCTGGAACTATATTATTCATTGAGAGTTCCTCCTTATAAAGCATTTCATGAATGTTTATATGCATCATGTAATAATGATGATCGTTATCGTGGCTTTTGGTTGTTTGCAGATGCTTTGATTTCATCCACTCTCACTGTATATGACTGCTCTATGATCTATTGCAGATATTGCACGAATGTACAAACTTGTGTCTAGAGTGAAAGAGAGTGCTGGGCCTATGAAAGTCATCTTACAAGAACATATAAGAAAACAGGGACTAAGTGCAATCGCAGCAATTAAAGACCGAGCCCAGGCTGTAAGTACTACATACATGTATAATATTATACGTGTATGTGTTTATGTATATGTGTATGTAATTAATATGTGTACATATATATATATATAATAAATATGTTATATAATATATTTAAGGGCATGGCTTTGCTTCAAACAGTGTTGGTGTTAACTACAACAATGGATGATGATAACAATTTATCCAGCATAAAACAATAAATAAGTAAGATAACATGAAAACATCTATCATGAATATGATAGGTAAGTTTGCAAGAATAGTTCTTTCTCGTATTTATTGCATATTTTCTATGGCTTATCACCTGTTGTCGTGTCAATCACACGTCTTACTGTTTTTCTCTGCTTGCTTTGATCCTGTGTCACCAGATTCAGCCTTTGCACATCAGGGTTGTACTGCAAAGTAATATCATTAAGCCATTCTGTTTTGAAAATAATAATTATTATTATTATAAGAATTAAGTTAGGCATATAGGCTAATATTAGTAACCAAATTGTGATAATTTTTCATGAAACCAGTCGGAAGTTGCATTTTGTTAAATGTCTCATTTTGGTCTTTTAGTGGGAAAAATCCGTTTTTCATCACTTTTGACATGTTTGCACTAATGATTAAACAAATCATTAATAAATATATATTGTTAATTGCTTTTGCTATAAAATAACACTAAATATTTTTAATGGATATTTATTGGAATCAATGCTAATTTCAAATTAGAAATTCTTTTGCATTTTTATGAAATTTATGATGATTTTCTAGGTCTGGTACGTCATTTTCCCATTCTTGCACCCCTACAATAATGGTATCGCCTGCAAGCTTAACATCTCCTCTAGCCGTCTTGTGTATCCGAAATGGACAAGCTTTTAATTTAAGCCAATCATAGCTTGAGTAAGAGGTCATATGCAAAGAAATACCATTCTACGGAAAAATGATCAAAATGACCCACGAACTTTGGAAGCGATTTTCTCAAAAGAGATTGCCAACATAGTACGATTTTAAATTGACATAACTTTTCTCTGATTTAAGATATGAGTGAAACAGAAGCAGTTCTGGAAAGCTAATAAGAAGCTCTACAATGTTACATCAAAAACCCATTTTTCAAATTTGGAAATATGTGACTGATTTTGTGCAATTTATCTTGCCATGCATATAATATCGTATTAATTAATTAATTAATTAATTATGAAAATTTACGTAGCACCCCTTCAAGGCTAATACTAAGGAGCGCTCCTAACCAACCCTGCCATGACTAAAAAGAACAGTTCTAAGGTGAATAAAAAAAAGAGTCTAGGTGGACCCAGAGGAACAGCCGCAACATCAACGGATTGTAACTCAGTATTGGGTCGTGTGCAAAGGTAAGAATACATACCCATATTAACAGAGACATGTATAGAGCAGATTTTAACTTACAATTTGTGGTCCTATATAGTGTTTATGAGTAGAACATAATTTAGATGTTTGTGGTGAGTTTTTTCAAGTGAGATCATTGCTTTGTGACAATCCTAATATGGTGAACCTTCGTATTTATCTTAATACTATCATTTGAATTTCTTCATTGCATACTGGATTTATTGTGCATATATTTGTTTATATATTGGTGCTATGGAGTCCCAGTTTGTGAGAACAGTGCAATATCATAGCATGAAAAGGAATTCTCACATTTATTTTAAACTGACCTACAAACCTAGATGTAGATATTGGAACTGTTGCCTTGTATGTGTTCTTTCTGCTCAGGTTGTATTGTATTGTATTTAAGCAATTATAGAGGGCCTCTACCAGTTGGGCCAAGAAAGTGACCCTCAGGTTTTTCTAATATTACAGCCAAAGGCAGGAATTATTTAATTAAGTTTACAGGCACAAAACTAATTCTTATATATGTATTTAGTGCCTGTGAGTAGATATGCTGAAGGGGCACTGCTGCGCTATATAAATGTTTTATTACAGTATATATAACAGCCAAAATTGACTAGAATATTCAAAACAGATAAAAAGTTATATAATTTTTAATGAGTACAACCACCGTCTTTGATGGTGAAAAATGCTGAATGCTGCAAATAGTAACCAAAAACGATTTTTAATAAAATCAAATTGATGTTTTACTGGTTGATTTGATGTAGAATGACCCAGAAGCCAGTTGGGGTATGGAGGACACCCTGGTACAGAGAGCCAAGAATTAATTATGGGGCAAAGACAACAAGACAGTTTTGCATGAGAGTGAGAACTTTAAACTATATGCGTTGAGGTGCAGGGAGCTAATGAAGAGAGTAAAGGATGAAAGATGAGATGTGGACTTATTTAGGGATGCCACCAATTAGTCGGGTAGCAGCATTAAGTATAGGTTGGAGTAGCCTAGATACATTCGACGAGGAAGGACCGATGTAGGCAATGTTCACAAAATCTACCCTGGAGCAGATCATTGCAGTGTGAACACCATTGACCAGGGGTGTCATAGCTGCATGCAGGGAAAGCGACTGGCAAATAGAAGAAGTTCAAACTGTGTTAATTAGACCAGTTCTGGAGTTACTAGTGTTGAATTATGTCCAGCTTCGTACAGATGATGTGTAAAGCAATTGTTTTTGTCATTGATGTGCGTTTTTTAGTTGGTACTTATAAGTTTGTTTATGAGTGTAGGCTACATTATTTTACTCTTAACTACTTTGAGGACGTCTGCTGTGTAATTGCTTGTTATGCTTATTTTGAGTGTACATTTTTTTAATGTTGATATTATAATGTGCCAAAATTGCGTTTGCAAGCGGTTCAATAAAGTACATCCTTATTTACTTTTCTTTGCTACCACCGGTTCAGCTGTCATCTTTTCTATTTGTAGGAACCACATACATATGTACAAGAAATTCTGAGAATCTTAAACACTTACAAGGCAATGGTCATGAAAGCGTTTGGTAATGAACCATTGTTTGTCCAGGCATTGGATGAGGTATCTTACCTTTTTTCTGTTTATTTCTCTAAGTTATCTAGTTTTCTAAGCTACCAAAGTAATAAAACTCCCTGCAACTCCCTCCCTCCCAATCTCTCTCTCACTGATTATCATCCTGTCAGCCTCATTCCATTTTCCTACCATCACTCATGATACTTGTATTTTCTCAGATGATAGTGATTCTCAACTTTGTCAGCTCTTCCTAAGTTCTATAGGTTAAGACTGTCATGCCTATTACTATTACTGTACAGTAGGGTGATATCATCTGTGAAATCCAGGTCCATTCTTTGGTTTCAGTCATCCACCTCAATCTCATATCACCACTCACTGCATTTATTGGTAGCAGGAAAGGAAGTGGAACACTTTTCATAGACACGCCCTCTCAAGTGGGTTGCAAGCCCACTTCAAAACCTCGTCCTTGCTCCGGACTTCGATAATCTGAGATGGAGTTACTTTAATATATTGCCATTCAATATATCACACAAATAGGCATTTAACACCAAGACTAGTGTTGCAAATCTTTAATTTATGAGTATGCCATGCTGTAGGTTTGACTGATGAGTCTTGGGGTACATGCAGCAGGTCCTGCACCTGCTCCCCTACACACAGTACATTGGCTGCCAATCCTCTGTGCTGGTTTTACACTGGTGTTCCTGTACCTGTGAGAAATTTGTTGTCCCACTGTGGTTGTTTCGTGTCATGGCTTGTTGCACTCTGCTGTGCAAGTAGAGTTACTTGTTCCCCAATGCATGGACTGCAATGCAAAAGCACCCTGCTTTTCCTCTGGCTAGTCTGGTGATCTGGAATGTAATGGCTTTCCATTGACACTGCATCTCACTTGTAGGTCAATCTACCCTATTTTATTCTGGTCCTTGGATGTTTGAACGTCAAAGCCATTATTTCATTATGGTGCATCAAATGTATTGCTTCTACATAAAATTCTGCATTTGCATCACTTGCAATCTGGCTGTGAAGTCCAGAGACAGAAACTACAAAAGTTTGCATTTGTTAACCATGAACTCGACACTTTGGTGACATTTTGTATTTGTTTCCTAATAGGCATGTAAACATTTCATTAACAACAATGCCGTAATTACGGAGGCAAAGAACAAGAACAAAACATCAGAACTCTTGGCACGATACAGTGATCTGCTTCTTAAGAAAAACTCAAAAATTGTGGGAGAAGAAGCTGAACTGGAGGATGTCTTACAACAAGTTGTAAGTTGAATACACTATTGACCAGGGGTGTAACAAGCGCAGAGGCAGAGGGGCACCGGCCCTCCCAGTTTCAAAACTGGGGGGGGGGGGGCAAAGCCCCCGTTTTAGTGCTCAGTGCCCCCATGTTCCCCCAAATCGGTTCTTTTTTTATGTTTCTCCAATGTTTGAGGGCATTAATCTTTGCTCAGTCATGTGTGATGTTTTCTACTGATTTCCCTCTGAGCTGCGGATTGCATATAGGATAGCTGCACTTGTCTATTGCTGCTTGCGATGTCTCACTCCTGCCTATCTTTCGTTTAATTTCAAACTGACACCGCTGTATGATTACAAGTACAGTATGAACGAATGATGACAAGTTATTACATGAGTTGAATTTATTGTTCAGCAGCCATGCAAGATGTCCATTATATTATACATCTAATTTAACTAACGCGGCCACCTAGCGAAAGAAGGACTAGTCAACCATATGGGGAAACTGATATTGAGCTGAGTTCCTCTGCTCTGTGCCCAAGTGTGTTAATCATTACTCTGTGGACCCCCTTTGTTATCTGAACATGGTCTTCTCATTGCCCATTTTGCCTGTACATCCACTAGACAGAACCACGCTTTCTCAGTGGTGGACCCCCTGACCTGGAATGGCCTCCCTTGTGAGCTTTGCCTCTGAGGATTTTCGCCCTTATGTTTTTCTCTTAACCTGAGACTGTTTTTTAGCCATACTAGGGTTGGGAATAAATATCAGTAGTTTTCTTGAAGGGTCACTATAATTATGTTTGAAATGAATGAATGAGTATTACACTATGTGCTGACCACATGTAATTTTAATCCTCAAAACCTGCTTACTGGGAAACTAAATGACCACATGAAATTTTAATCCTCAAAACCTGCTTACTGGGAAACTAAATGACCACATGTAATTTTAATCCTCAAACCTGCAGCCTGTATGCACTAAATGACCACATGTAATTTTAATCCTCAAACCTGCAGCCTGTGTGCACTAATTGACCACATGTAATTTTAATCCTCAAAACCTGCAGACTGTACACACAGTCTGCAGGTTTTGAGGATTAAAATTACATGTGGTCATTTAATCCTCAAAACCTTCAGACTGTGTGTAAATGACCACATGTAATTTTAATCCTCAAAACCTTCAGACTGTGTGTACACTAAATGACCACATGTAATTTTAATCCTCAAAACCTGCTTACTGGGAAACTAAATGACCACATGTAATTTTAATCCTCAAACCTGCAGCCTGTATGCACTAAATGACCACATGTAATTTTAATCCTCAAACCTGCAGCCTGTGTGCACTAATTGACCACATGTAATTTTAATCCTCAAAACCTGCAGACTGTACACACAGTCTGCAGGTTTTGAGGATTAAAATTACATGTGGTCATTTAATCCTCAAAACCTTCAGACTGTGTGTAAATGACCACATGTAATTTTAATCCTCAAAACCTTCAGACTGTGTGTACACTAAATGACCACATGTAATTTTAATCCTCAAAACCTGCTTACTGGGAAACTAAATGACCACATGTAATTTTAATCCTCAAACCTGCAGCCTGTATGCACTAAATGACCACATGTAATTTTAATCCTCAAACCTGCAGACTGTGTACACTAAATGACCACATGTAATTTTAATCCTCAAAACCTGCAGACTGTATACACTGAATGCCACTGTAATTCATGCTGTATAAATGTGGAATTTGTTGTAATGCAGTGATGGCACGTGCTGACACCAAGTAAAGCACTAAAGTTTGAAAGTGTATGCATTATTTTATCTGCTGGGGAAAATCACGCACTATTCATTTTAGGGTGGTGAATATTTTACACAAGTAAATGTAACAAGTTCTGAATAATGTGAAACTTATAATATATTAGAATGTTGTGAGGATCAGTGGTAACAGATGCAAGTTTAAATGTATTATTTTAAATTTGACATTATTCTGATGGTGACAATGCATATCATATGATTTTAAATAAAAATGAACGAAGATTTGCTGAAAAATATGTTCAACCAAATCAAAGAACTTGATGAATCTGTAGCTATGACATATTTACTGCTGAAAGTAGTGTAGGATATGACAGAAGTTTTTGTTTATAATTCAAGGTCATATTGCTCCTATACATTGAGGACAGAGATGTCTTCAACAAATACTATACGAATAAATTTGCAAAACGTCTCATCGACCATCTGTCAACTTCAGAAGATGCTGAGCGCAGCATGATTACCAAGCTTAAGGTATATGTCTTGAAAAATATCATATTCCACTTTGTCAATAAGTTTTCTGTTTAAGGTTTGTATCAGGAAATAAAAGATTTTCACCAGAAAGTTCTATTTGCTAAACTAGCTTGCAGATACTTTGCATATACATATACTTCAGATTTACTTCGCCATACATGATCATTATAACATTACTGGATTTTTCACATGACCAAATATAGGGAACCTAAAATTTAATAACAATCGTATCGTCTGCCAATATGGATGCATCTATGCACACCTTCCTAACCTGCTATCTCCTTATATCTATCCTCATCACTGCCTACGAATATCAAGTATAGGTCTTTTAGGTGAGCCACGATGCAGAACAGTTATGGGCTTGCATGCATATCCAATCCTTGCGTCTACTCCCAAGGAATGGAATTGATTGCTACTCTTGTTTTGTAGCTCAGATTCACTTCCTTCCTTCAAAAAGCAGCTCAAAGCTCACTATTTCTCCTTGGCTTTCAAGCACTTTGATATCTAACTGCGTCTTCTTCTAGCTGCTGAATCTCCCACCTCAGACTCACATTTTGGCGTGACCTTCCACGCATTAAAAATTTAATTAATAATAATAATATTTTTGCTACAAAATTCAAGATCGTTGTGTTTGTAAATGAATTCACTGCCACTGTGTAAGTATAAATTTGATTCTAGTTATGAAAAGTTTTATAAATTTGATTTTCCAAAGGATATGAGCATTCATAGTCTGTGACTGATGTGTTCATTTTACAGGAGGCATTTGGAAATACAGACACATTGAAGCTGGAAAAGATGTTCCAGGACATTGAATTGAGCAAAGGCCTTAATGAGCGATTTCGAACACACATTGAATCAATGGCCACAAAAGCAGAGAGTAAGTTAATAACACTTAAGAGCATCATATTGAAAAGCCCAGAACACCCACTCACACTGATATATTGCTTACCAATCAAAGCATCTGAGTATGCTGCACTGCATTGTTTTGTGGCTTTTGGTCTTCTCAATGTTCTCTGTACTGAAATCTCTCTCTTACATAAACTGTGTTTCTTTCATTCTATGCCAGTGCTTTCCGATACAATAAACTTATTTATCTTTGATCAATAGGTATCTTCCTTCTGCCTCCTTCTATTTCTGCTATTTCAGCAGTCTTTGATAACAATGATCAGAACATCTTATTCTAATATTTTCAGCCCATCGTATCTGTTTACTGACGCTGTTCTCCATCTGTTTTCAAGCCTGTCTCGAATAAGACATTATTAGCATCATCCCATTTGGATAAATTAAGAAAATTAAATGCAAAATGAGAATAAGATATGCTTAAATATTTTTCCTTGAGAAGCAAAATTATCTATCTATGGACCATTGTGATGATATTGGTTAGTGTCCTAGAATTTCATTGTTTCTTTATTTTTTATTTATTTCCCAGTTGGCAACATCTTACCAGTCTGTTCCATATTTTGTCATTTACTCATTGACTGCCAGTGGTTGATATGATATATAGAGGTTGCAAGTTGCAACAATACTGTGATTCTATGAACGGTTACCTTGTTTGATTATAAAACCATTTAGCTGACCATTTAAACCAGGAAAAACTCATGCAGCTGACCAAACTTCGCCACTACTCCAAATCTGGCAGCGCCAGTCCCAAGCCACGATAAGGAAGGACGGCAATGCAAATCATATTTGTAATGACAGCGTCGTTAAAAAGCAACTTTTCAAACCCATCAATTTAGCTGACTTGGGTTTATTAATCAAGGTCTACTCTTCTGAATTGAACACAAATACAAGGGAAGACTATATACAAAAGACTATATACTAAGACAAATAAAAAGGCAGACTATATACTAAGACAAATACATAGGAAGACATTCTGGCAGTCAGGTGACCAGAAAGTTTTAAGTTATGTTAGTCACTAATGCATTGATCCATTATTCACAAAGACTAAAACAACTATGTACAGTTGTATTCACAACTTAAGTACATGACTTTGTAGCATCAGGATGACCCCGGGACTATTGCAGGGATTCAGCTGTGGTAACACTGAGTCAAAGATCCAATGTTGAATCAAAGATAAAGCTTTATTTTTATTACCGAAATTTGATACTGTGTGTATATCTTCGTTTAATGATGTACACACAGTATATCTTCCTTCTGCCTTGACGGCGCAATTGCAATAATAATAATAATAAAAAATAATAATAAGAGAAAGATAAGGCTTTAAATTCAGTGAACAAATGCAAACATTATTTAGAAACAGAAGTTCTGGTTACAACTCAATACTCATATGCTGAATCAGATCGTGAAATCATATTGCATTATAATTGTGTTTATGTTTGTAGTTGATTTTGGCGTTCAGGTGTTGACGCAAGGCTATTGGCCATATCCTCCGTCAGGTCCAGTGGCATTGCCAAAGGAAGTGAGTGGGTTTTTACATTTCATCACATAATTGTATTCACAGGGAGATGCTTTAACTTATTGATCTCTTGTTGCACTAACCAGATTGTGACCTGATTTTTTACAACACATGGGGTTCTGAACAGTAAGAAAGGAGTAAGTGTTAGGTGTCTCCAGGATAATTATTTTTAAGAACCTTTCAGATGTGTTTATGGAAAGCAGAGCAAGTCATTGCTGATTAATTATCACTTAAGAAATGTATATACAGTTAACATACAGATTTAATGATATCAGGACAATTCCCCAGACATTTCCCCCAAAAGTCATTTTCCCTCAGATTCCCCGCCCCCTTTATACAGAGAATTCCTGAAATGAATCTTGCGCCCATGACGTTTTATATGGTTTTTTAAAAATGATACATAGCAGACATTTTAGAACACCGCTTGTTAGCTAACACGCAGTACGATTGTCTTCACATTGTTCACGCACTAATATTTAAAGCAAATTGCTTTTAAATAGTCCAAGACGTCTCGCTTTTCATAGTCTGCAACGATATTTGTGATGCGTGTGGAACAGTCTTGATACTTCTTCTTTGGGAGTGCTGGTCTGCTGATGAGCTGGGTTAAACTGATGTTGTTGAGGCTTTGTTCATGGCGAAAAATTTGAAGGAAGTTTGGGATGGTGGGATGAGACAGCAGACTACATTGAGAACGTTGTCGATTGGAACAAAGACCAACGCAGGAATCATCCGTTCTGCTAGTGAAAAGTCTGTGTCATCATTTGTCTCTCATGCACCCAAGAGATTTCACTTTTCTGTAGATATTTTGTTAAGGATGGAAGAAACATTCGTGAATTACGATGCCGGGGAAGCATTCTTGTGCAGCATTGAAAGATGCCTTTTCAAAATCTATCGTGATCGTCCGAGGGTGTACTTGAAGCTGTAGGGCTTGAATTTCCTCAAAAAGGCATCAATATGTAGCTTGTGTTTTGTTTGGTAGCAGAACATACTAACATAGAGGAATCTATCCAAACATAAAGACTTGCACAGTATATAATTGAAAAAGATGGAATTGTTCTTTGGAAATATACCTGTGGGAAAATGTTGGGGGTGAATTGTCCGGGGGTAATCTCCTAGACATAGATTTAGTAATGTCTATAATTAAGGTTTATGTGCTATTTATGCAGCTCCGGTCAAATGTAAAAATTGATTTGCTGAGTCATCACAATGAATTGAACTTACGATGCAAACGGTTGAACTTTTATTTAAATATATTTTAAATAGAATTGATTCTTTAAAGTATGGAAATAGTACAATTTTCCTTGGGCATTAAGCTTTATCCCGGACTTTTACCACATTCAGTAACTGTGGAATGGAGGTGGAAAAGAGCTTGGGAGAAGGATATGTTGAGTTGTGTGCCATCTGCACACGTAGGATGGTCATCTGATCATCTATCTCTGCTTGCTTACCCACAATAATGTAACTTCTGCATTCTAGAACCGCTGTGAGTCTCTGTTTTGACTGAGCTTCCACAATGAATTATGTTTCTGACTACATGGTTCAATCAATACAACCTCTGATTGATTCATTATGTATTTTAAATAATATCAACATTTTAGGCTAAGTCATTAGATCAGATTGGATGCTGTTAGTTTGCAGTATACTGTTGATAAGATGGCAAAGTTTGTTGAACAGTTGTTTGTTTCACTCTTTTTGTAGCTTGATGTCTGCATCCAGAGGTTTAAAGATTTCTATTCGGCTCAACACAGTGGCCGAATGTTGATCTGGAACTATTCACAGTCGAGTGGCGACATTAATGGCAACTTCAAAAGAAGATATTCTCTTACCGTAAGTACAAGAATGCAATGCGACTAGTATAAGATTTTGACTTCTATTGTAGTTTGCCTATTAGCTACTGACGATATACTGTGTTGTGCCTCTATGTAAATTCCGCATGAGATAAACTCATTATTGTGCATTGTGTTCAGCCAGAGACTTAATATTTTGCACAGTTTTAAGGAGAAATGTTTAGTTGTTTTATTTATCAGCATTTTAATAATCGTGTTTTTTGCATGTGCGCGGTGTAGCTGAGAGTTGTGATAGTTTTGATGCTAAGTATACCGTTATAACATGAAAGCTTCATCTCTCTTGTTTCCATGTCTCACTTACCATGTGGAGATTTAATTTCCAGGTGCCTTTTTATCAGCTTGTTGTGAACAATTTATGTTCTGTGGCTTTAATTAATCTCCATACTAAGCATTCAGAAAATAAGACACATCAAAAAGTTAACCAAACTACAGGTTGTCTCCGGCTGTTAGAATTGTTGTAGCGGGTAGGTAAGACAACTGTTTTATTTTCAAGTATGAATTAATAAGATGGTTATTCAATTTCCAGGTACCAAACTATAAGATGGTTGTTTTATTTCCAGGTATCTACTTATCAAATGATTGTGTTACTGCAATTCAACCTCCGTCTTGAATGTACCCTCGAGCAATTGCAGGATAACACACAGATTAATGTGGTTAGTAATTTGTCGAATGTTTTCATATTCTACTTTTATAGTTCTTACTTTTGCAATGGCGAGTTGAAATCAGTCATGACCTTACACAAAGTGTTATTAGAGTTATGTAATTTGGAGTGAGATAAGGATTTCAAAGAATGATTGTGTGTCAGTTTTCAAATTAGTATGAATCAGGAAAACAGAAAGTAGTTGATTGATTTTTTTAACAGCTTGTTCTTAAAGGAAGTTGCACTGGTTTCAAATGTGCAGTCTTTCTACTGATCTCCCCCATTCCTTTTGAACCCCATAGTAAGTTAGTGACTTCTGGCCTTGTTGTTTGGACAGTTGATACAAGTTCATTGCTATATACGGTATGCTATAGGCCTGCATATCTGCACTGCATAATATAGCTATACTGATATCGCTTTTTGCCAATTATGCCGATACTGATTATTGCCGATTATTTGTTTGCCGATACCAGATTATTTAGCCGATTATTTTACCGATTATTTCATTGTGTTTCCAGAGATGTCTGGTTCGAAAAGATAGACTACTGCTACAGCCTGTTGTTGTGATACAAGCAAAACAGTTGCTCCATAGGAGACGTATACATGTTTAGGGTTGGTTTGGCGGTGTCTCTCTCTCTGGTTGTGCGCCATCCTACTTGACTGAACTGTGTCGTCCAGTCTCTGAACTCCTTTCGCATAGAGCTCTGCGCTCTTCTGCTAAACGCGTTCTGGTGTCCAGGGCCCGCTTGTTGCTAATGCTGCGTCGAGCTTTCTCAGCGGTTGGTCCGTCCACCTGGAATGGGGTCCCGGTTGCCCTCCGTCTTCCCCTTACAATGATCCACCTACCTTTTGTAAGCTGCTAAAGTCATTTCTTTTTGGCCATGGCTGGAATGAATGAATGAACATGTAGTTGGGGACTAATCCTTTGCAGCTAATACAGATTAGGCACACCACCCGCTGTCGACCTTGCATGACCGAGGAGAGGAAAGATATATCTATGTAAATGGACGCCTTCTTCTAACATGCCAATGATGCCATTCCCTCCCCTGACAGGCCCCTTTTACGACTTGCCTATTTGGCCTAAAATGTCATGATTGTGCCCAGGGTGATTAAGCAGGCACTATGCACAAAAGCTGTAGACACTTTCCCACGGTACTAGCAGTCTAGCTAGTGACTGGATGGTCTGAAGTAAAAGCCCAAGTTCTGCACGCTATGGGATGCTGTCCTTCACAGACCCGATGATGTTGCTGTCGTCATTTTGCTCTTAAAGACTGAAAATAATATTATAAAATGAAAAAAATGTTTAATATCGGCGCCGATTGTCTTGCCGATATCCGATATTGCCGACATCTCTACGATCGGCCCGATTAATCAGCCGGCCGATTAAATCGGTACAGCTCTACTATATAATTCATTTTTATTAAGTATATATTTTGTTATTGCTTACTGACAAGATGTTTGATGTCTTAAAACTGTAATGCAATGTGGTGTGCTGACAAAACGGCACAGCAACAAAACGGTACAGTAAAAACCGCGCAGACAAAATGGCGCAAAAATGAACTAAAGAACAATAGTTCATAGTAGTTTAATAGTGAAGCAGCAGAAATATAAAGTAAAGTATCCTCATGTCTTATACGATACAGCTAATACTTATATCGCGCCTTAATAAAACAGAGTCTTACTTAACACATTGACCGCTGGGGACGTGTATACACGTCCCAAATTTGGTTTGCTGGGACGCTAGGGACATCTATACACGTCCCATATGTAACTACCACTCAGAGGCAGCAATCAGCATGGCAGTAATATTTCATATTGCGTCTAAATTATAGTGGACATTTGCTGCTACGTACTGAATGCATATAAGATTATTCTAGACTATTTTTGGCACTGTCAGAGTGACTACAAATAGAATGAATGATGTGTCTTTGTTGACCTCGGCCATCTTAGTTTATTCACCTTGCGACACAATGTAAGTAAGAATTATTTCTCACATCGTGTCTTGCGGTAAACAAAGTAAATAAAACATAATAGTAAGTGCAAAAAAGAATGGGTATTTGTCAGGATTTCAGGATGTTGTCAGGATAGTTGGAAGGATCTGTGGAATTTATTTTGCATAGTGCCTGTAGAAAGGGTGGTTGCTAGATTGTGTGGCATGCTAACAAGAGTTTGCTTAGGCTGTGGCCTTGTCCTTTTTGCACTCTTCTCACGAATCGGGTGTTATCCTATTAACTGCCACCAAAGAAGGACTTTGCGAGAAGGTTGTGGTTTATACCAAGCCTCGAAGACGCAACAAAATGTGTATTTTCTACAACACTTGCCCCTAAGAGCAGTGGCGCCGGCAGCAATTTGAAAGTGGAGGGACACAAAATGAGCAGTCCAAAAATGACTCTATAGGACGAATTTTGACCTTCTCCCCATCGTCACAGAAGTCATGCCCCTTAAATATGACATCCCAAGGCTCTGCACCCCCCTCGAAAAAACTAGATGTCCAAGATGTTTTATGTGAATATTCTAATAATTATCAAAAAAGTAATTAGTACTATAAACAACTCGAAATTGCATAGTAGAACAAAGAAAGATGGAGAAAGTATGATTACTACAATCATTATGCATTCCACAAAATGAAAAGCTGTGGTAGCATTGTTCCATTTATAAAAAATGTTTAATAACAATAACTCGAAACAAGCCAAGCTTTACGCTTCTCCATTCTCTAACAGAGAAGCAAAATGCTCCTTCATGGAATAAATAGAGAGGGTTGGATCTCATCATCCTGTTCAATGATCCAGCACTTCCAAAACGCCAAATTTGACAGCGAGAGTAAAAGGTAGACAATCCAATATTCAAGAATGCAGTAATCGTAATTATAAGCAGTGTTGTTAAACTGTTGTAGCAATTACTGTTATTTAAGTGGAACTTGCTTAATTGAGCAAACTTTTAAAATAAAGTTGAATATTTTGATGTGATGACGTGACGTCACATACCTCAGACTCTCTCTCCTTTGTTATAAATTGTCACAGATGCATGACCCCTCTCCTAGGTGCGTTACTTTATTTATGGACGGCTCCTCAGACTCGACGCGCGAATTCAGAAGGGCCCCAAAAATGTTTGTGCTTAGGGCCCCGTTTTCTGTAAATGCATCTCTGCAGCTGGCCCAGCTATTTCAAAATTCTGTTGCCAAACTTCATGTTCGATCTTTTAATAACAAAGTCCCCTTTTGAGGCAGAACGCAGGCCTCTGCTTGGTCCAATGGTAGCACACGGTGTGACCAGTTTATGGGTTGTCATAATAGTTGAAGCACAAAAATATAATGAACTACATACATACGTTGACATTATAAAGCCAGTCTAAATGTTAACGTTGTGAGCGATACCACGTAAGTAATCGCCCAATGGCACAGTTTTCAAATAACTCGTCAAACGCAGTCGGAACATCAGCAACAGGAATGAAGGCTAAAGCTAATAGCATCTTCAGGTATATACGAAGAGTTTCATCTTCACGGTAGGACGTTGCAAGGTTCACGTCTCGAACCTTGCGTCACAAACTCTGGCCGAGATGGGATAAGCAGCCATTTAAATCGAGCAAGCCTATGGTAGAACTCAGCAAACAATCACTAGATGAATATAAAAATCTTTGTACCACACCGTGTTGTTTGAGCTGTTTTGTCCTGCGTCGTTTTGTTAGGGCGCCATGTAATGTAATGTACATCCTTGAAAATTTCTCAGCACCCACAAAAGCCACGTCAGGGAGATAGGCTTATTCACAGGCGCTATACCAAATCATGTCCGCAATAGCCAATCCTCTCATTTGTTATTTCCGATCTGCTAACTATATACTGCTATTCCGCTAAAATTATGGATGACTTATTCAGACATAATCCCTTTCGTGGATAAAGGCTGCTCTTATTCTGCATTAAAACAAGCTGTAATATATACTGGTTCAATCAAATTAATTAGATCTCCAAGATATTAAAATTCATTCTTGTCTTATGAGACATAGCAGCAACCTGCGTTGGTTTAACATTTTTTAAGGCAGCTCTTAAGTTGAGAATGAAATGACATAAACGACTGAGCAGAACGAATAGATACAGATGGGGAGTTCCAAGGTCTAGGTCCAGCAAACGAAATAGGTTAGTTCTAATCTTCTGTTTGATTAGAACTGTTTGTGGCAGTTTTTACAATAGATATATATATACAACTCAACTCGTTTATCTGCTTACTGACCGGTAGCTGTGTCGACTACTAGATGTTCACTAACAATGCACAGCTCCATACTCCTTTCACTGAACAGTTCCATGTCTAATATTGCTTTCCAATTGTTTCAAATAGTTGTGTGGTGCTTGCACCAGAAGCTTGACACCAGAGGAAGAACAAAGAGCTCGAGACCAGCCAAAGCTGAAACAGGCCAGCAAAGCTCCCACAGATAGGTTGGGGCAGAGCCAAGTAGGCATCCCTAGACCAGCATGGCTATTCTATAGCTGATGTGTTACAAGATGGAAGCCAGTGCAAAGAATCATGCATATAGTTCAAGACAGGAGTTTATTTAGAAAAGCACCCAACTGACATTTTCCAGCCTTTACCAAATTCAGTTTTCAGAGGCATTCTAATTGTTTGATGTCCTCTCTTTTAATGGTCATAAAATGAAGCTGTGAAGAATTTTATACAATGAGACTCTAAATATTTTGAAGTTTAATTGAATTGTGGTAATTTACAGGATGATCTGCAGCAGGTTATACGAATACTTTTAAAGATGAAGATATTGTCTGGAAAAGATATTCCTCAGAATGAAACGGAAGCTATACCCATCACAGCCACACTCAGCCTTTACCAGCAGTTTCAACAGTAAGAATCATTATATCTTTCACCAACCACAGATATTATTGAAAGCCAGCGAAATTTTATATTCTGACTAGGAAGAAACTGCCTGATGGAATTAGTCAGCCTCTAATGTGGTTTGTCTGCCAAGAAAGCAGGGTTACAGATTTAGCAGATGATGTGCATGCACAATAAATTCAAATGACACAGAGATTCCAAGCATTTTGAATTTCTCTTGATGATAGATAGTACAGATCTATCAGACACAGCAAAGTGTGTAGTCATTATTTTATATCATTCTGATATATTGCATTGCTCCAACCCTGAATTGTATCCTTTGTTCCTCACCTAGCCATAGGATCCCATTGATCTATGTTGAATTTAAGAGAATACGATGTATCAGATGATGGGCAATATGTTTATGATTGTCCATGTACTTGGCAGTTGAATCCAGTATTCCAGGTCATAATGCTGACATCTGTGATTTGAACCTGAAAGCAGAAGTGTAAAGCAAACAAACCATCCCCTCTGCTGTGCAGATGGTGCTATCATTTGGGTTTGGTTCTTGCACGGGTCTAAAAGTTGTGCCACTTTGGCCATTTGGCTTGAGAGCTCAGGGTGTAACACGGAGTGTGAGGGTTCATACTTATCCTGAGACAGTTATCATTAAGAGACCTTGAGCCAGTCTTTCACGTATAGGACTATTGATTGATGCCTTGTGATAAGAGAGAGAGAAAAATGTGCAATACACAGAATAAATAAAACCTGTAGATATTACATAATGGAGATGATTGATTTTGATTATTACAGCAAAAAGCTTCGCTTAAACTTGAATATCCCGTTGCGAATTGAAGCTAAAAAAGAGGAGGAGACCACTAATCGCATCATCGAAGAAGAACGTAGACATGTGACGGAGGTTAGAATACAAGTATCTTATTGATGAGTAAATATCTCTTTTACATAAAATTCTACACTTAGGTACTGTCATCTACACACCTGGAGTCTGGACATTGCATAGCGGTTTTCAAGTACCTATCAAAGATATCCTAAATCACTACCTTCATGATTTCGAGGTATATGAGACAGAAAACCCTGTCTTTTGCCAAGCAAGGAATTTGTTTGCTAATATTAACAAAAGTAGCAAAGATTCAGTACATATGAGCAATTTATGTAATTAACGAAATGATTGCAAAATCTTCATGTCCCTTTACAGAAGGCTAATTTATGAAAGCAAGTCTTCTGAAAGCCAGCGAAATTTTATATCCTGACTAGGAAGAAACTGCCTGACGATCGATATTAGTCAGCCTCTAATGTGGTTTGTCTGCCAATAAAGCAGGGTTACAGATTTAGCAGATGGTGTGCATGTACAGAGATTCCAAGCATTTGAAATTGCTCTTGATGATAGTACAGATCTACCAGACACAGCAAAGTGTGCAGTCATTATTAAAGGTGTAAATAGCAACCATTTTCCTATTGCGCAACTGCCTACTTGGGGTCGCCCGACATACCTAAGATCTTTCTGTGCCTCGGTGTCCTCTTTACCTGCAAGGGCTTGTGTGCGATCTTCTACTCACGGCCTTCTTGTTGTTCCACGCATGCGCTCTGCCACGGCCCAGTCACAGAGCTTTGCCTATGTTGGCCCTTCAGCTTGGAACTGTCTTCCACAGTCCCTACACCTGGAGTTACTGACCCTCTCATCTTGCCAGTTTCGTAGATGCCTTAAGACTTTTCTGTTCCCATGCACAGACGCCCGTTGAGAGCACTGCTGATTTGAGCGGTGCTATATAAATGCTCGATTACATTACATACATTACAACCTGAATATATAGTTGAAGAATTGCTGAAGTTGATGCCATTGATAGTACGATCACAGGACAGTTAAATAGTCAAAGAAATTGACTAAATTACTAGAAGTACATATGTGTTACTTTCAGCCAAAAAAAACAAAAAAATTACTGTAAACAAAGTATATCCCCATTTCTGCTTAACTCTGTGTCTCTGAATGAATGGTGAATAGAATCGTTTTCTTATGTAGCCAAACATAAGGAAAGGACTTGTCATTTGTGTCTCCAATTCTTAAGACACTTAGCCTCTGCTAGTCCTTCCTACCTTCTTCCCATTCTTCCGCTTGCTCTGACGTTCAGCAGCGAACTGAAGACAATCGACCTGTCCTCTCTTTTGCATGTGCAACTGCCCCACCATTCATATACAAAGCCCAGCTCAGATGGTGATCCCCAGGTGAAACCGTGTTATTGACTTATCAAAAGGTTGTAGGCCTACTTGCATCGAGAGAGCAAGGAAGTCAAGCCTATTGAAGACTGTCTTGTTCAGCATGGATTTGATATAGATGGGGTCTTGAGATGCGTAGTGAGCTGCTCAATACTGCTCAAACACACACATAACGTTAGACACATGGTAGTCTCTATTTTTTTCATCTTTAATCAGAGACTTTTCTTCTTCTATTTTGCTTTTAGGCTGCTATTGTTCGTGTGATGAAAACAAGGAAAACGATGAAGCACAATGAACTGCTTACAGAAGTTGTTGAACTTCTCAAAGCACGTTTCAAACCGAAAATCCAGAATATAAAGGTAGCAATTTTATTCAAAGGATAAAGTGTATATGTGTATATAAAATTATATATTCTGCAGTTTTATTTGTTGACTAATTCTGTCAATTTACCTAACCAATTTGTATTGACTAGATGGATTGGCCCATGATTGTTATATACTTGATGTAGGAATGATGTAGAATGATGTAGGAAGAGATTGAGAAAGAATGGTAAGACACAGATATGAGGAAAGGGCAGCACTCCATAGGGAGGCACAATGGTGGTAAAAAGATCTAGTTTGGACCATAGTGGTACTACGTAAGGCTGTCAACAGGTAACCGGGTACCCGACCAAGGCTGACTACCCGGGTAATGAAATCTGTTTTCGGGTACCTGAAATTCCGTAAAAATGCGCGATTTTACCTGAACATATGCCAGAAATATTCCGTTGGTCATATTGACTGACTGCACAGGCAATGAAATCGATTCTCGGGTGCCCGACATTCCGTAAAAATGCGCAATTCCCTACATTTCCTAACAAAATATCCGCCAGTACCCAGGTACCCGACCGCACGGATCGACGGGTACCCGGGTCGTGATTTCAACATTTTTTGACAGCCTTAGTTTGATGTAGAAGAACAAAGAGAACAGGCTAGTCCAAGGAGTGTTGAGTTCGATGGTAAGCTACAGAAAGAGGGGTTTGAATTTGTGGTCCCCGAGATAGTTCTGAGAAATACCCAGTTTGGATTTAATTAGTGACCAGAACAAGAACTTTTGAACTGAATTCGAACTGGTAGACAAGGCCAGTGCAACTGATTGACCCTAATGAGGAGATGTGGGTGAATTTAGGAAGGCAAGCAATCAATCAGCAGCATTGAGAACTGACTGGACAGGGGACAGATGAACCTTGGGAGGCCTATAAGGAGAGAATTGCAATAGTTAATTCTGGAACAGACAAATGCATGAACTAATGAAGTCAAGGTGGATGAGGAGACAGATCTGCAAATGGCCCTGAGATGCTGGAGTTGAAAGTAGGAGTATTGACTGGAACATGATAAGTGTAAGGAAAGCATTGATGTTTCTTCAGCACCTTTGAGAGTTCTTTAATGGTGGTATTAAGATATAGATACTTACGGACATAATAATGCCTGCCATTTCTTTACACTTCTCAGAGGTAACTGGTCCTCAGGTCAAGGGGCAGTCGTATGGGAATAATTTTACCACCAAAGTGTCATTATTATTTCATGTCTTATTTCCAGATGAGAATTGAACATCTAATTCTGGAAAAGTACCTGAAGAGAGCTGAAGAACAAAAAGATGTCTATCACTATGTTGCCTAAGAATTTGTCTGTTCACTTGCCTTCAAATGATATATGTGTGCATAAATGCACATATATATATATATATAGTTATGGAATTTGTGCCAGTGTGTATCCTTCTCAATGACTTTTGTGTTACAGCGTTCACACTGTATATAAGAATTTTTATATGTATATCTATATATTAGAGCTGTACCAATATAACTTTTTGCCGATTATGCCGATACCGATCATGGCCGATTATTCATTTGCTGATTATTTCATTGTGTTTCCCAAGATGTCCGGTTCCAAAAGATAGACCTACTGCTACTGCCTATTGTTGTGATATAAGCAAAACACTTGCTCCGTAGGAGACGTCTACATGTAGCTGTGTACTAATCCTAGGCAGGCAATACAGAATAGACACACCGCCCACCGTCGAACTGTGCCCAGGGTAATGATTGGCCAAGGAACGGCTGGCCAATTCAACTGAGAAGTCGATGAACATACATCGTAGAGGCCTTCCTAATGAATACCTAATGGCTGCCATCTGACAACTGATCGGACATAGCCTTAGGCCTTGGCCGAGCGTTTGAGAGATTTGAATATGAAGAGCCTCCTGATTGTGAAGTTCGTCCATCTAGTCTCAGGCAACTGAAACGTTTCGGGGAGATCTGATTGGCAGCTAGCATGTATTTATTAGGCTCCACGATGTATATTCATCGGTTTGAATTAGCCAGCCGTTCCTTGACTTGAATTGGCCAGCCGTTCCTTCGCAGCACCTATGTTGACATGTTCCCACGGTCTATACTAGCACACTGGGTGGCCTCACCACTGGTCTGAAGAAGCCATTGGCTCGACGACACGATATAGGAACGGAACGAAATGCCGTATTTCACAGACCCAGTGATGTTGCTGTTGGCATTTTGCTTTTATAGACTGAAAATAATATTTTGTATAAAATTTTTAAAAATAATTTTTAATATCGGCGCCGATTATCTTGCCGATATCTGATACTGCCGATATCTCTATAATCAGCCAATTAATCGGTACAGTTCTCATATATATATACAGAACCCTCTAGTAGCATGCATTAATGAATGGAGATTTTGAGTTAATGAGGTTGGGACGTGATGGATCACAAATTTAATTCAGCATGATGATGTAGTGATTGAAACGGCTACCAGGGTTTAAGTTGGTCGAACGTATCTGCACCAATCAGTTTCAATCAAAGCAGCTGTCTAAGTTAATGCTTAAGTTCCCATGGTAACATTTTTGAGTCCAGGTGTGTCAAAAGTTGAGGTTAGGTAATACAGTTAATCACACAATTCTCACTTGCTTCTGTCGACGTTAGTCTCAATGGCATGTCTCTTAAGTTGAATGCTATTTCAGTTGCAGCTGCACAAACTAACTGCTCCTCAGTCCATGCTATAGGTTATGTGGTGACTGTATGATGTATTGAGATATGAACTCCAGGCACAAGTGTCTTGTATAATCTACAGTGTGCCACATGAGATCAGCATTCAATAGGCTGCTGTTTAACCCAGGTTATTATTCCCACTCTGTAAATGCATTGATGATGATGGTTTCAGGAAAATTGGTATTTCTATTCTTAAACTGGAATTTTGTGTGTATGTTATTACATGTCAAGACTATCTGTTGTTATAGTTTGCAATTAATGATCATTGATTTTGCTGTAAGATTGGTACTTGGAAAAGTATTAATTGCTAAAGCATGTGTTATAAAGTATGTTAGTAAAGTTCATGACATTGCCACATGTGCATGACATTACCATATGTGCTTACTGTGTCTGTTTTGTAAATCATAAGTTTAAGAAGTACACTGGTGTCAGTATGTATGTATTGTATGCTGCTCTGATTATAATTTTTTACTTACAGATTCTAAAAATTAAGAGATACTGCACTCTGTATGCCTACCTTTCTGCAGTCGTGAGTGCGTGTGCACATGCGTGTAATTGATAAGACTATTTATGATTACTAATATGCGAATTGGGTTTAAATGTATGATTAGAATTATTCACTCAATTTGTCTGCTTATGTCTTTTCATTTTGTTACCTAGATGCATTTTATCTGACATTTAGATATTAAGTTACTTTTATTGCTAATGTGATAATTTGTTTCAATTTTTGTTTATACACTGGTGACTGTAGCTGCACTGTTATTATTTTGTTGTTGAATTCACCTTATGAGCGGGATTGCTGAAATTACTTTATTTTTCAATGTTTTTTGGGAAAAAGGGAGAGAGACATTCTGAAACCTGTTAGTTGCTGCATTTTTGATTTTATGGTTATCTGTATATTATCGATCCATAGTCGTAAATTTATACAGAATGAGGATAAACTAGCTTTATAATGAAGGAATTTCTATCAGCGTTTTTTCGACTGTTTGCTGCTGTAAATACTTGTAAATATTGTACAGATAGAATCATTGTTCAATTAATAAAATGCTATGGAATGACTTACCGGTAGTTAGCTGTTTTTATTAATGTTTTTATCCAGATATTTCTATGGAACCTTTACAGGTCCTGTCAAAGATACAGATAACTTGTTACAGCTCTGACAATCTGCTAAGCACTTAGAAAGCCTTTTGAAGACTCTGTAACCTGTATATCCCCACCAGGCGGGGGAAGCGTATACAGTAGGCGCATGATAGACCTACTGTTGCATTCTCTGCATCTAAATTCAGCGCATAATCAGACAGGCCGTAAGTCCTTTATTAACACGAGCAGATTTTGCGAATAAAGTATGGCAGTTTATTCCATTCAGTAGGGCCAGCTAGTGCAAATTAAATGGTTTCCACATTTTCTAACTGATCGTTTTACAACAAATTAAGTCAGTAACTGATCATGTTATAACAAATTAAGTCCGCTTGAGAGGAAGATCATATAGTTCTCAGTGATCGCTGAAGAGATTAACAAGATACGTGTGACAATTAAAATGAAGAAATGAATTTGTGTGGACTTGGTAGATTAGAAAACAAATTTGTTGGGTCTGGCTTGTACAGGAAGCCAGTGTAGTTTACAAAGGGCAAGGTTTATTGATTATGAGGAGCCAAGTTTTTGATAAGCTTTGCAGCACAGTGGAGAACAGTGATAATGTGAAAATGTGTAATAGGCCTAAATTAGAAAAGTCCATAAATGACATCATGCAATTATGGACGAATTTTTACCATTGTCACATGTCATGACAAGTTGACTCATAACCCCTGAAATATGACATCACAAAACTCTGCACCCCCCCCCCAAAGAAAAAACAGATGTCCAGAATATTTTCTTATAATTATCAAACAAAGTAATTACAACTGTAAAAATACTTAGAACTATATAAGCCTAGTAGAAGGAAGGAAAATGGATAAAGTAGAATTATATTACACTCATTAGGTCTATGCATACCAGAGGTGAAAAGCTCTGGTAGAATCATTACATTTAAAAAATTGATAATAATAACTTGAAACAATCCAAACTTTATTCACCATTCTCCCACAGAGATGCAAAATGTTCCTTGATGGAATACATAGGAAGAGCGTGGACCTCATCATCCTCTTCAATGGCTATTCCATTCAGATCCATCTCTTCTTCATCGATCCAATCTACATACACTCTCTATTTACTTCGTTTGCGTTTACTTTCATTATTTCACGTCGACTCTACGACGTGCAGCGACTCTCTGTGGCCAGTTTCGTTTTAGCCGAATATTTGATTCCTACTTGTGTGTTATAGAATGGCTGCCTAACTTCCAAAACCCCAAAATTGACACTGATTGTACAAGTAAACAATTCAAAAATTACGAATGCAATAATCATAACTATTGTTGTTAAATTGTGGTAAACAATTCTCAATTTAATTAAGTACATTTTTATCAAAATTACGAAATTTGTCAGATTTCTTAGACCCCCACCCTCGTCACATGTCGTCACAAATGTGTGACCTCCTTCCCAGGCGCGTGACTTCATTTAGGGATGACCCCCAAAGAGGCGCCAATTTTGTAATCAGCTGACAAACCAGCCATCTTTGAAATGAGATAAATAGGGTGAATCTAATTAAGCAAGACTCATGTATACCCATTTTGATAATCCCTTACAATGCACCGAAATATACTATGTGATATCATGATTTTTATATGAATTGTGCATTTGAGATCAAAAATGTCAGTACACTGGGGGAGTAGATTAAGCTATTAAAGTTATTTGAGACAAATTAGACTAACTCAAACCCAATCTTATTTCCGGCTCAATTTTAAAGATACTATCTGAACCCTAAAGGCAACTAAATATTTCAGAATATAAAAGGAACATTATGGAGCAGGCATTCTTCAGGACAGGAGTTACCTCCCTTTGCCCTCAACGTTCCTTTCCTCCATTTTGCCCTCAATTTCGCTTTCCTCCATTTGCTGTCATCCTCCCTTTCATCCTAAATATATATATATATATATATATATATATATATATATATATATATATATATATATATATCTTGGCGAATACTGAAGTGAATGTCCCTGTAGAATGTTCCGTATAGGCACCGACTGTACCTAGAGTCGGCGTCTATAATTCTGGCAACCCTCTGAATCGACACTAGCAATCTTAGAAATGCAATCTCCCTTGCTTTAAAAACTTTGGGTTTCATCCTTTTAGAAGCATTAATACATAAAACTAAATTTTGGATAACAATCTGATTAAAGGTTAAGCAGCGACTGCGCTATGTTGAAGCAAAAACCTGTCTCCGATTACTCGAATAACTATTCGCCCACCACCTTGGCGGGAGTTTGTTATCGTAGCGTTAAGCATTTAAGTTATTATTTACGCTAAAGAATGAATATCAGTGATTTAGAAACATTGAGTCGAAGAAATGCTAACAAGTTTCGTACTAACCTTGATGCGATTATTGAAAAGGTACGTATTTATGGCGATTAAGGATTTCGCCCGATCAATTCTTACGAAATACGATCAGCCCTAGTCGAGACGGGTCGAAACCCGAATCCCCAAAACTGATTTACGCCGTATCCCCGAAAACGAAACTGGATTGATGAAAAGTATTCTGCTTAAATGGAAGCTGGATCGATGAAAGTATTCATGCAGAAACCGTAATGATGAAAGAATTGCGCTGTTTTGAAACAGTTCAGCTATTTATATAGTACATTGCGGGTTTGGGTAAAGTGCGAACTGCGAACCGGTAATCTGCGAACCGTTTGCGGGCTCAGTTATAGTTTCGGGGACTCCAACTTACGCATGATATTTTGATCGTTTGGTCTGCTGCCTTTGGTCAGAAAAAAATACTTCCGGCGCGTGATTGACACAAAGGAGTAAGTAAGCTTCTATATGTCTAAAAGCGACACTAACCCGTAAACCGACCCTAAACGATCCTCACGATGCTTGATGTAACCCTAACTGACCCTCACGAAGCATAACTATAAGAAATTATAGGTTTTTTAGAGTGCGCTTGCGCTAAGGGTTGCACAGAGGTGCCCACACAAGCCATGCCTAAAATATGTGTGAGTTCGAGTCCCCGAAACTATAAGTAAGCCTCGTTTGCGAACTTTGTACTTACTAGCGCTAATACTAAACCTAACGACACCTAACCTGACCCTAACCAATCCTTACGACGCCTAACCTGACCCTAACCGACCCTCACCACGCCTAACCTATGGTTTGCATTTTACAGGTTTGCACTTTACTTACACTTGTACATTGCTGTTTTTGGGAAATCGGACATTTCGGCCTTTTCTGTGTGTTTGGGGATTCAGGTTTCGATGATTCGAGACCATTTACTCTTTGGCAACTATTTAGCGCTCTTGTTGTGGCACGGCTGTGTTATGGCTAGAGCTGTACCGATTAATCGGGCCGATTATAGAGATATCGGCAGTATCGGATATCGGCAAGATAATCGGCGCCAATATTAAAAATTATTTTAAAATTTTTTTATAATATTATTTTTAGTCTATAAAAGCAAAATGACGACAGCATCATCACGGGGTCTGTAAAGGACGGCATTTTGTTTCCTTCCCATATCGTGTCGTCAAGCCAATGGCTCTTCAGACCATTGGTGAGACCACCCAGTGTGCTAGTAAAGACATGTCAACATAGGTGTTGGGCAGAGTGAGTCATAGTGCCTGCTTAAAGGCCAAGGAATGGCTGGCCAATTGCGCCAAGGAATGGTTCCCCAAGTCAACAGAGAAATCGATGAATATATATCATGGAGGCATGCCTAATGAATACACAATAGCTGCCAATCAGATCTCCCCAAAACATTTCAGTGGCTGTGAGTTGGCCAGCCATTTCTTGGCCTTTAATTACCCTGGGCACAGTTCGACGGTGGGCGGTGTGTCTAATCTGTATTGCTTGCCTAGGATTAGTCCCCAACTACATGCATACAATAGGCAGCAGCAGTAGGTCTATCTTTTGGAACCGGACATCTTGAGAAACACAATGAAATAATTGGCAAAATTATCAGCTGAATAATCTGCTACATAAACGGTTATTGGTAAATGAATAATCGGCAATAATTGGTATCGGCATAATCGGCAAAAACGTGATATCGGTACAGCTCTAGTTAGGATGCTTTAGAAATCGTCCGTTTAATAATAACTGTGTTGTTTTTGACCAATTTGATTTGACTTTTTGTTGGGGTCTACTTTTCATCGGGACACAGTGCATATTAACAGTTTTATAAAAAATAAAATGTAAATTTTGTAATATAACATTTTAAAAAATGTTCACATGCAGAATAGATGTAATAAAAAATGTCAAAATGCAGCCACTTGTATGACAAACATATAGAAACTGGCAAAGAGCCAAAAAATTAAAGAATTTAGTCCAAAAATGAGCTTGTATTCTTTCTTGTCAGTGATGACAGCGGCCCTCAAAAATGTTTGAACTTCAGCGCTGCCGAATTCCAATGCCAAATTTTTGCATTGTCAAACGTATTTTACATTTTGAGATTTGTAGATGATGCATGGAGCTTGAGTGGTTGAAACTTCGGCCTCTCGACACATGACAAAAGTAGTTCTGTGGCCAAAGTTTATATATGGCGCCTCTTAAAGGTGACTACTCAGAGGCGCTCCCACCTTAGCGCTGACAAATAAAATAGTCTCAAGATGAGAGTGAATTGCACGAGAAGGGTCCTAGGAAGGGATCGGCGCATCAAAGGGAGGCATTCCAAATCGAGGAGCCTACCACTGAGAAGGGACTGCTCTGCCTGATGGGGGTGCGAGCATTAGGAACATAGAGGAGACCTTGTTCAACTGAGCGGAGTGAGCGAGAACCCCGAGCGATCAGGGTGGGGCTGCAGGCTCGATAAGGTAATCAGAAGCGAGGTCTAGCAGGCATCACCAGACTAAGGCAGCTCTTCTATACTTGATTTGCTGTCAGTGGAGGATGTTGCACATGTAGCTGGAGATGTGGTTGAATTTGAGTATGAGACCAATGAGTCGGGCTGCAGAGAGCTGGATGCGATAGAGGCAATTCATTCGAGCAGCTGGGAGGCCAGCATAGAGAGAGCAGCAGTAGTCGAGTCTGGTGGTCATGAAAAAATGAGCTCCTGTCCAGATTGATGCCAAGGTCACGGACTGCGGTTACGAAGGTAAAATGGGGAAAGGCGGTAGCAGGGGTGGGAGCAATATCAAACAGCCAGCTGTTGGCAGGGGCCAAACCAAACAAACTGAATTTTTAGGGAGTTTAGGCAGAGCCAGTTGGATGAAATCCAGACCCCAGGTATTATTGCCACTGTAAACCACTGTAAACCCATTGCCACGGTAAAACTGAAATTTTTGTCCTCATTACCGCATTTTTTGCTGTGGTTACTGCAGTTTTGCTGCTTGTAAAGTTTTCTTCGGGTGTGTAATATTAGTTTGCAAAACAACAAATGTCTTCCTACCTTATAAATAAGAAGTGCATTGCAATTATATGCAATGCAATGGTTGTTGTTGTTGGAGATGCACTGATTTGAAATGCTTTAATTATTCCCATATTGTATAGTCTGAAGGGTGTAGAATAATACACCCAGTGCAATGCATTGGCATATGTGTAATTGTAGTATGTCGTTGGCATATATCTATTACCAATTGTGAAATGTTTCCTCCTTACGTTGGCTGAGCTGCTTTAAGTAATTGAATTTTTTAACAATATTTTATGTGTGGTTCTTGTTCACTTCCATAATTGCTCTGCCTAGATGCCACCACGAGTATAGTTTAATTTGTGGTAATTCTCGTTTCAGTTCAGTCAACCGTTCGATGAACGATACGACGATGTCATAGACCTAAGAACTCTTACGATTGCTTCTGACAAAGGTGAAGCAATGTGATGCAGCTTTGAAACTCAGCATTTTATTGATGGTTGATACATACTTTGTGTAAATAATTTACTGAACATCATTTGTGGCTCAATGGATCAAAATGGTTCACATGTTGAACATTTTAGAATGTGAGTATTATAACATACTAGCTGAAGCATCCAGCTTTGCCCAGGTCGAAATAATGTAAGGTTGTCCTTAAAATTCTGAATCGTGTTGAGCATTGCTTCCCTATGCTGGTTGAACAACATTTTTAGTGAAGTTGGCTGTTACTCACCACTGCTCGCTGTGTATTACCGACCCTGCAGAATAGCACCCCGTGTGTTGTTACTCATCATCTGCAGCGGATCGATTGTGCCGGCATCATCTACACTCCTATCGAGACCCAACAGGGCACGATGGAAGTTATGGATAAAAGATTACCGGCACTGCGAAAACTATTTATTGAAGAAAAATGCATCTTGAGTTGTCACCCCACAATTTTGGAATTTTCCGTATATGTCCAGTCGTCGATCAGTTGAAAGACTGCGTTTAAGTTTTCAGCATCTGACTTGTTTGAATTCATCATTAATCTTTGCTATAAAGTTTCCCATTCCATAATTATTGATTAAAAATAATTATTATTTCTTTTAAGTGAGAAAGAAGTTTCCTATAAACAACAGTTGTTAAGGTCGCGTAAATTGCGAAAGGACCCGATAGGTCCGAATCTAAGTCGGATGACATGGTTGCGACCTTGCTTAATGTCTGGATTGGGCCTGGATTTGGGCCTGGATTGGCTAGACGAAAGACAGAGGTTTAAAACAATGGGAAAGGTGAAGGTCGGAACTGTGACTAATTAACGTGAAAAACACGCCTAATTTGAGCCCGATTACGACAAAGTTTTATTTTAAAAAATGGGGAAAGGGTAACATTTTGGGATCGCCAAACCCCCTATGTCAGCGGTTCTCAACCTTTTTAGTCCTGCAACCCCCTGAAAATATTTTCAAAGTAGTGGGGATCCCAGCTATAAAATTTATTGGGTTACTGCCCTTGAGCCATCACCTCGTTTTACTACAATGCATTTCACTTCTTGCCATTTGAAGTGGAGCTGTACCGATTAATCGGCCGTCCGATTAGTCGGGCCGATTATAGAGATATTGGCAATATCAGATATCGGCAAGATAATCGGCACTGATATTAAAAATTATTTTTTTATTTTATAATATTATTTTCAGTCTAAAAAAGCAAAATTACGACAGCGACATCACTGGGTCTGTGAAGGATGGCATTTCGTTTCGTTCCCATATTGTGTCGTCGAGCCAATGGCTTCTTCAGACGAGTGGCGAGACCACCCACTGTGCTAGTATAGACCGTGGGAATTAATCTAATGTGTTAATTTAGGTCTTGTGCAGAGTGAGTCATAATGCCTGCTTATGGGCCAAGGAATGGCTGACCCATTCAACAGAGCAGCAGATGAATGTACATCGTGGAGACATGCCTAATGAATACATGCTAGCTGCCAATCGCCTGAAAGGCTGAGACTAGATGGGTGGCTGCGAATAGGCCAGCCGTTCCTTGGCCCTTAATTACCCTGGGCACAGTTCGATGGCGGGCGGTGTGTCTAATCTATATTGCCTGCCTAGGATTAGTCCCCAACTACCAGTGTTATTTTCGTTCAAGAAATCATTTTTGTTTTAGTTTTTATTCAGTTTGATGTGATTCATTTCAGTTTAGTTCTAGTTCCATTTATGAAGATCATTTTAGTTTTTTTATAGTTTTTATTCGTGAAATCATTTTAGTTATGGCTTTAGTTCACGATTGTCTAATCTTTTGATCTTGTTTTAGAAAACCACAATAAATCAGACCCAGGTAATTGTCCATGAGTTATTAGGAATGATGCTTATCGAGTATTCTTCTAACCCATTCAAATTTAGTCTAAGAAAAGCTTGCATTCCCAAAGATTATAACATCCTGTTGCGTCTGCCTGCTGTTAAAGGTCTACATAAAGAAAAGATCCTTTCAACATTAGCCTGGAAGGCAGGAGCTATGAGAAGATCTTCAACTAGAAAAGCTATAATGGTGGATAAATCATCCTTTATTCGGACCAAAATCTAGAGGCATTGTCTCCACTATACTTTGTCACCTTTGATAAATATCTGTCCATTTCTTCTTGGATAATTTCTCCATTGTGATATCAACATTATGTCTACTTAGTAGTTATATGTCTCGTCCATTCAACTTTGCTGCCAGAAATTTTAAATTTTTAATACTCCAGATCCTAATGCTTCATTTTGGATTTGACTTGAATTAGCATGAAAGGAATGAAATTGATACTTGTAATTTCTTTAGTTTTCGTTCACAATTTCGTTTTTAGTTTTTATTTAGTTCTGCAGAAATCTTTTTTTCTTTATTTAGTTCTAGTTGTTAATTTTTTTCTCGTTTTCGTGAACGATCACCAATTCAATTTAGTTCTAGTTTCGTGAATGAAATTAACACTGCCACCTACATGCATACGTCTCTTACAGAGCAAGTGTTTGCTTGTATCACAACAATAGGCAGTAGCAGTAGGTCTATCTTTTGGAACCGGACATCTTGGGAATCACAATGAAATAATCGGCTAACTAATTGGGTATCGACAAATGAATAATTGGCAATAATCGGTATCGGCATAATCGGCAAAAAGTGATATCGGTACAGCTCTAATTTGAAGGTCCATAAACTTCATGTATAACAGCATGATCAATGATTAATTAAGAGAACAATTTATAATTTTGCTGTCCTTAATAATTTTTATTAAAATTATGGATCATAGAGCAAGAAATATGTAAAGATTAATTTAAGTCACTTAGGTGTTATAGTTAGCGTAATGATCATGATTCCTTATTTATTAAACAATGCTGACAACAGTACTGTTTATTTTACAAATTCTTGAAGGTTCCAACCGACCCCTTGCAAATTGTAAGACGACCCCCTTGGGAGTCGCGACCCACAGGTTGAGAACCGCTGCCCTGTGTGATTTCATTGGGTGGCAAGAAGTACTTGTTTATTGTTTTGGAGCAATCGGTCGATTTGATTAAAAGATTTTTTGGAACAAGGTTACAAACACTTGTGTCTATTTTATATATTAGATTTGTAAAGACCGCATTGTTGGCTTGTAAATGACACCAACAGTTTGGTTCTGCCTTTCTTTTTGACAAAGCTATGAATAACTATTTGCGCACTCTTTGGAAATTGTTGACTCGAGAAACACATCAAAAGTTGATCATCCCACCTGCAAAAGACCATAGCAACTATATACGAAATTTAATAAAACTTTGCACAGTATGATCATACCTATAATCATTCTTATTTGTATCCTCTGAAAATTTGTTTAATTTGTCGTGGGTGGTTTTGATATTATCTTTATTTTACGTTTTGATAACAAACTATTAGAAACAAAATTTTATCGAGTCCAAAAAATGCTGAAAATAAACATTATATGATGAATTTCATCAACTGTCATATATAAGAAATTTAAAAGAAACATTCTTGTGCTCATTTTAAAAAAAAATGACTTGATCATATTTTGCTGTTTTCCTATCAATGTGTGTCGGCATCTGACTAGTTTTGATTCCTTCAGTCACATTTATGTTGATATATCCTAATCTTTTGAATTTTGCTCTTTTGCTATCTGTTAATTTGCATTTGATCAGATGACGCCTTTCTTAATTACAATTCTGTTGTATTGAATGCTCTGTTGCCATACTATGTGTGATGTACCTTGCATAGATAGAATATTTACAAAGTTCCTGTGTAAATACGTATTCCAGTAGTTTTGCATGTTGATAATTATAATATCTTAATTAGTTTTTACTGAACTTTACTTCAGATAAATGGTGGATGACTTGCAGGGTGGCTCAATTAATAATGTAGGCCAACCACCCATCAGAATGCAATTCCTCCTCAGACAATTGGGATTTTTAACCAAAATGTCAAAATTTAAAGCACTTGGAAAAAATTTTCAACAATCCCTGAGAATGTTTCAAAAATGTTTTCATTGCTTAAGAATTTTAATTGTGTTTTAATTTTAATTTTTCAAGTGAGGTCCTCTTGATTTTCTTCAACCATTGTTTGAGTGTGATATTTTGTAGGCCAGCTGCGAAGTAGATCGTACAAGTCCAAGAAGTTTGGAAAGACCAAACTTGCTGTGGAAGATTGCCATGGTAAGGAATGCATAGCAATACAAGTTCTAAAAATTACTGACTATCTTCTTATTTGCCCTTGCCTAAACAATGTAGTGTGATCAAGCATTTATGTGGTGCCACTCAAATCAGCAGTGCTCTCAACGGGCATCTGTGTTTGGGCCAGGGTGCGTCTCCGGAACTGGCAAAGTGAGAGGACTAGTAATTCCAGGTGCAGGGACTGTGGAAGACGGTTTCAAGCTGAGGGGCCAACATAAGCAGAGCTCTTGTACTGGGTCATAACAGAGCCATAAGGCAGCTAGCAGAAGATTGCAAGTAGGCCCTTGCAGGACACCAGGGTGCAGATAAACCTCAGGTAGCTCGCATCCACTCAAACTAGGCAGTTGCGCATAAGGGAAAAGGTTTTGAGCTGTGTACACGGTTGAATAGAAGGCCAATGAAGTGAGTCTCAAATAAATCCTGAAATATTGCAGACTTTGAAATGCAACCTATGAGATGAGCATCAGCATCAAGATAGACTGAATTTTGAGAGAACTGGAGCAAGTAATACCAGTGGTAGATACATGTAAAATTTATGGAGACGAAGTTTCTTAATCAGTACCTGTTTGCATTTACAGATGATCCTAAGTTATGCTCAAGGCCTGCATTGTTTCATCATATTGTTGGTAGCTTTGGTAAATTTAAGTTGCATATTCATTAGGGTATAACTGAGTAGACAATTTATACCGAATCCGAGTATTTGGAGGCACCATTTGCCGGATCCAGGTATGAGCCAAATAGTAGTGGCAACTCTACCCCGACGAGTAGCATTCGCAGGCAAAGATTAATATTTTTTACTTTCGTCACTTTCGCCGTTTTGCATAGTGAGAAATTATCAAATTAAATGTTTGTGCTTGTAATAACTACTAATATGTCTTAAAATTTTTAACTATCGTTTTAACTATTGTTAAATGTTTATAAAAAATTATTGAATGACATTTTTGATATTTAACTATTTGTGTTTGTAATATTAGCCGATTCGAATACTTCCGAATAGTCCCGAAAAACGAGATATTCGGCCGAGGCGAATGTCTAAGGCGATTTCTGGTTACGCCCTAATAATCATTGCAATGTTTTTTCCATTGTGTTGTGTGTTCTTATAGATCTGACAACTTATATTGAAGACTCTGCACTTGGAACAAGTCACCTTAGCACTACCCTTTATGAACCAAACACAGTAAGATTGAGATGATTGTAGAAGAATTATTTACATAGATGTTTTGTCATTTGACGATTGATACGCTTACTAATCTACATAATTCAGGTGCATACATTTGTGCATCTGTCTGTACACAACACCGGGTGCTGTAACGTTTGTTGAGTTTTTCACAAAGCCTTACTGCATCAAATGCTGCTGTTTTGCCATTTCCTTGTAAACATATATAAAATTGCGGACCTCTGATTTTTTAAGGTTCAAATAATAGGTGTAAAAGAAGTTTTATTGACGATTTGAGTTATACATCGTAAGTATACTTGCAGTTATTAACATAAATGAAAACTTAATAGATGAAACTCGAGATTTGCAACATTTGCGATTGAATGTTCAGCAAATGCACGGACCGCTATCAAAAAAATTTTCAGCAATTCATAATTTTTCACGGGTTAACAGCTAGTATAGAAATAATAAGCTAATATTTTATTCTGTATTGAACAATACAAAAGTGAGTGGTTTATGCTGTGCCATTTGTTTATTGGTGTAATTGTTAATTTTGTTTTGATAGCCTGAAAGTAAACTGCATGACACTTGGACATCACCCAGTGGTCTTTCAGTCAACCATAACACCAGTGAGTCTGCTACACTAACTTTGATTAAACTTGAATTTTTTTCTCTATGTGAAAAAGTATGTCACCATTTAACGACTTGTAACTTATATGCAGATTTATAATAATAATGACGACGGTTTATAAGGCGCCGTAAATGCGGCCATACCACTGCAGGGTCGCCTAATATATAATCTGTATAAGCATCAAAGATGTGGTCCTGTCACTAAAGGATCTTCAGCAAAGAAGCAATAACAGAATAACAGCAGTTCATTAACCCTTTATTGACTGCAGAAATGTTTTTGCCTACCGTCTGATTGTCACTTTAGAGAAAATGGTGAAATTATGGTAGCTCAGCCATTTTTTTGGACATAAAGACATAGGGTAGACATGGTTGTTTAATACTTTATCTCCTCTTCTGATCTATTCATCCAGTTTATGCAGGAGGACATTTATAAGGTATAAAAAAGTGGCCACAAATTGTGCTCTAAAGAGAGAAAATTCTTGCATCTTTATGTTTTACACAGTCAAAAACAAATTTTGGGCAGAATATGTTATATGAGCAAAAATATATAAAGAAATTGTTGCCAGATGGAATCCTACAATTTCAAATTTTCATAATGAAGGAAATACAAATATTGTTGTTTTGACACAGCATGTCGTAAAGTCTTTAAAAAAATTAAGCGTAAAAAGCATAACAGTTTGCTTTTTTAACCATTTTTTGACATATTGAGACAAAGCATTTGTTATTTCATTGTATCTTCTCCTTCCATCTGTTTTCCAGTGAGGCAAAAATGTGGTTCAGAATTGAAATTGCAGAGAAATACCAGTAAGTGGCTTTAGGATGTAAGCAACAGAGTAGTGCCAACAAGTGGGTCTTTGATTCAAACGAGGGGCAGCAGTACCACAAAGTGGACTATCAAAAACATTTACTAGTGCATCGACTTGCTTATTATTTGGTCTTTGTAACCAGAGTTTCATATTCTTTCTGCAGGTCTTCTTCACATTTGTATGAAAATGCCTTATGGAACTGGCAGGCAACTTATACTTATGCACATATCTGCTTTTGTATGTGTATTGTGTATACTACATTTAAATTGGCTTTTATTAATGGTTCCACAGGCTTCCAGAATGATTTCCTCTGTGAACTTGGAAATGAAGAGCCCGAGCCAAGCGATGCAGAAACTTTGTCGGAATCGGATTCAGAGAGCTGGGAATCGGACGACAACATTCTGGATAAAGGTGGCAACAGCAGCAGTATTTCAAAAGAAACATCAAAGGATGCAGAGAGCACTCCTGAAGAAACACAGGACAGGAGTGGGAACTCAGAGGTCGACCTACTACTACCAGTCAGTTCTGAGTATGTCATCTCATCAATTGGCTCGATTGATCTGTGTGTTGAAGAATTGCCAAGATCACCTGAATTGTACATGTCAGCTGTTGTCCTAAGACATGAAAATGAGGATCTTTTGAAAGCTTCTACACTTTTGGATTGTAGCCCACAATTTAAAGTAATTGCTGAGTTGAAAACGTCACCGGAGATTTTGAAACTACAATCAGACTTGGTGTTGCCAAAGTCTGGCTTTATTATTAAGAACTATTTTCACTTGATGCAAGATCGTACCAAGAGTAAATATTGTAATGTGCAAAGCGAATTACTCTGCAGTGGATCAGTTGCCATTAATGACAAAATCATTGGACAAGACACTGGAGTTCAGATGCATAACGATTCAATTGGTATCAGAGGTCATGAAAGAGAAATCAGTTTGGGAGATTTATGTAAAGAAACACGACAAAACCAAGATATTCAAATGGACGTTTCTTCTGACAGAGGGGTCAATTGTCAGTCATCATGTTTTGGCTCCAATAAAGCTCAAAGTACAGAAGAATTAAGTGATTTGAACCATTTAGAAGCAATATGCAATAATCAAAATCATGCTTCCTGTGACCTGTACCAAGGATTGTCAGTTGCAAATCATAGGGATCTGTGTAATTCAACGTTCACTGTAGAAACAGACAATAGCATGGCTCAGAAAGAGAAATCATTCTTGAAAAATGACTTTTCTGTTGATGATAGCTTAATAAGGCACATATGTTGCAGATCTGACTTACAAAAGTCGAGCTGTTTAGCTATGAATCTCTCGAACAGCAATAAAACTTCAACTTCAGTCTCTTTATCAGACACTATGTCTGAAATCTGTAACAATAGTTGTTTGAATAGCTCTAGTGCAAATCAGACGGTGACGTCTACCATGGTTTCGTCGAAGGGAAACTGTTTTTCTTTAACAACCTTAAGCCAACCAACTGAACAAAGCCCAGTGATGTTGCCAAACAGATTTGATGACTTTTCTGCAAGTGATGAACCAGCAGTAACACTCTGTGTTCCTTGTTATTCCAATGCCGGCCCTGTAAACTCGCTTACTGACTTCAAAACCACCTGCAGCAAAAAATCATCTTGCTTGACTGATCCACTGCAACTGCCCAGCATGAAAAGTTTACGAGAGACATATATGCAAATGAAGAGTGTTGTTCCTAAACTGATTGCTGAAACAGGTTCATCTGTGGTCATGTCTAAGTTACAAACTTGTGCTGCTAACAGAACAGAGACCAATTTCAATGACCACAGCAATGAAATACCATCTGTGGCTGAAAACATTGACAAAGATGATTGTACAGTTTCTATTATGGGGAATCATTATTTGCCAAGCAGTGGTTTGACATATTCAATCGCTGAGCAGTCACATTCAAACTATGCTTCACATTCTCATTGCTGTAAAATAACTGATAGGAATTGCAATGTTGTGAGCCCTGCCTATACAATGCTGTTTAGTCAAACTGTAGAGATGAGTACGATCCCAAAAACTCCAAAACAGCAGATCGGAAATGCGTTTGTTAACTCGTGGCGACAAAAAGCACGTGTCAATTCCAGCACTGCACCAGTTTCTCCATCTGAGTGTTTTGCTAAGTTGAAGCTTTCATCGCCTGAAGTTTTGGTAACGCCTGTTCATAACATGCAGCACTCGATTGCAAAATCTAAAAGGGATATATTTCAACAGGCTGTTGCCGAAATCAATAACAATAGCAGCTGCATATCACCTGTATCTATCTCTCGTCATCAAAAGTGTGTTACAGTGATTCCCAATGTGGAAGAATTGCATGAAAGAGCTAATGGTGTAACTGCAATGAAAGAGGTGGAACAGAGTATGGACTCTGCATCACGTGATGACCAGATTGTTGGATGTAGAGGCGCAGATGTTTCTATGCAGAGATTGAATAATAAATATGAACCTAGTATAAAGTTCAAGACAGAATTACACTCAGCTGATGACCTAAGTTATTTTGCTTCAGACACAGATGACGAAGACTGCTGTATTTCATTACTCAGCGACTTGGAAGAAGGCAAAGATGCAGATGTGCAGAATAATGTAGTGGCGGTTCGTGAAGACACTGAATCTGAGGATGCTAATGAGGTTACCTTGGCTGGAGCCACTAGCACTCCTACTAAAGATGGAGCCAACTTCCTATTTGATACCAGCTTTCTTTCTTGTATTAGCGACTCTAGTGAGATTGAAAGGATTAAAGAACTTGCCATGGAGATTATCTGTGAAGAGGATCTGGAGGAAACATTGATTGAGAAAGCGAAAATTAAATCATCATTGACAGCAGAGCCAACTGAAAAACCCGATCTGCCATCTATGACATATGTTCAGATGACAGAAGATGATAAGTCTCTCAAACAGTTTGAATTTCTTTCCCCCTCTGATGAACTTCAGGGCATTGACTCCCTTGCAGCCTTCAGACATGTAGTGAAGTGTAACAGAATGATGGCAAAGACTAGATTGGAAGCAGCATGTATGAAAGTAATGAATACGAATGCGACGGTGCATAATGTGGCCATGAGGAAAACTGATAAAAAAGTACTTAAGACTGATGACATCAGATATGAAAGGAATATGTATAATCACCAGACAGACAAATTGCACAAACCAGCAAGTATACCTATTACAAAAATCCTGGAAATTAATGACAATGGTACGAGTAAAGCTAATTGGAAAGTGTTAAAGACAAATTTTGAAATGAAGAAAATCAGTGACAATGTGAAAACAGTTGGGAAAACAGAGGATAGGACTAAAGAGGTATGTGGTGGACTGAGTCATTCTAATAGTTTCACTGTTCCTGTGTCATCTGATAATACAATCCAGGTGAGAAAGAGGCTAACAAAGGTGGGTGCTTTGGACCAGACTGTTTCACCAGTTTCAGCCTTTGTCAGTTCAGAAGCTCAACTGGGAATGAAACTGTCAGGTAATTCTTGTTCCGTTTCCATTTCTTCAAACATGGAAGCAACTTGTTCAAATGATGGTAAGTCAGCCTTGGTTGGTGCTGTCAATTGCTTGCCCTTGGGCCCAGTTTGTCAACCCTCAGCTCTTACTTCAATTTCTGCTCCGGCAAAGCTCGGGTACTCATTTTATATGAGGAAGATGCAGCGCAAATCTGTGAATGACAAAGCAACCTTTTCACTTGGTAAAAATGCAACGCGATTTGATCTAATCTCTGTTGTTTCGGAGTCAAGTCATAAGTCTCAGTTTGATGTGTTTCCGTCAGACCCAAGAAAAAATGAAGTGGCTTCACGTAAAACACCAAAACGAAGTTCTGATAATTGCCACTTAGAACACAACCGTTCTACCAAACGCTGTCGAATGTCGCTGTGGGACAGTTCTCGTAATGATAAAACGATTGCCCTTGATGAAACACTCTCAGATGAACAGTGGACTGAGACAAGAGATAAGAAGCCAAAGATTAGCATGCACATGTCTCCTAACTTTAAGACAACTAAGTGCAAAAATGCATCTTACTTTTCATCTGATGCCAGGTGATGTCTGACAAGTGAGGCTTTGATTCTGTAATGTGTTCAGACCAGTATACTTAATCTAATTTAAGGTATGTTGTCAGAGCAATATGCAATGACCAAAAGTTATTCTGATTTCAGAATTATATGACACTGTTGCTAAATACGTACACAAATGCAAATGCCTGGTTTCTTAGTTGCTTACACACCAGATATGTCAAGTTTTGTGTCCATGACCATATCATTTGTCAATGTGTGTCTTGAGGTTGTAAGAAAAATAAAGCTTAAAGAAATATTTGCCATAGATATCTACCAAAGTTGTATTTGCCAGTATATGTTCTTGTATCAGGCCAGTTATACAATGCATGTTTTAGACCTCGCAAAGGACGTAATACTCTGACCACAGGCTGTACTAGCCGGGGGGTGCACACAACTGTGGACTCAGGCATGAAAATCAAGAGTCAATTACTGGGCTTTAGATATTTTACCTGAAGTCAGTACAATATAATAAGTTGGATCTCCTTGTTTCTTAAACAACAGGATGTGTATGTGTGCTTTTGTGTCCTGTGGTATTCTTGCAATCAGCAGCTAATTTTGACATTCTTTTGCATTACAATTGTCTTTCTTGTGTAGTGGCTTAGGATTGGCAAGACTGTTGACCTGTGTGTGTATAATCCAAGAAATTACAGCACTTGCTTTTATTATGTGCGATTCCATATGTTTTTAATTTCTGTAACTAGTTTTAATTTTAAAATCAAGTGTCAACAGCTTTTTGAGGCAACAAGGTGTGCAATGACTTCACCGAGAGAAAAATTACTAGGTGCATTCTTACGCATGCAATTGCTGCTGGTTTACATTACAGCACAAGGAACATCCACCATTGGTTCCCCTTCTATATAAACGATCCAGCTGTAGAAAATGGTGCTATATGAATTTCCAATTATATTGCAATGCAGCTTGTCTTAATTTTATTTTGTAAGCTTGTTTTATTGCATTCATTTCTATATATGTTAAAGAAATTCAGGGTTTGTTTAAATTACTAATGTGATGTTGCAAAGTTACTTGTTCATCTGTTTTGTTTTCTATTTCTGTATAATATGAGTTGCCTATAAAAAAAAGTCTTCCACAAAAGAGGGGAGGGGTATTATGTGAACGCTGACTGAAGGATGGGATGCAAACATCCTCATCTAAAATTTCATAAATACAAGTCATGTGGTGCATTCAGCTATTCAGTACAACCTATACCTTAAACACCAGATTCAATCAGATGCAAATACATATATACTCATAGTCTGTATTCCGCCGAATCTGGCTGGAGTCAATTTGCTGGCTGAAGTTATATCGAAATGTCCCACCCTGCAGTGCAGTTAGTGCTGCAAGAACAACTGGATTAGCCTACTCTTGGCATCCACGAACCTCTTTTTTAATTGGGGAGATTAATGCCAAATGCATATTTTTGCTTTAAAATAGATTGTAACAATCAACTTGACCTTAAAGCAGCAGCACGATTGCTGTACCATCTGCCATCTATATGCATTATAAGCAGACATTTACTACTGCAGTCGATAGTGTGTTCTTTTCTTCCCTTCCTCCAATCTCTCTACTTCCTCATTGACAACTATTCTGCACATAGAATTCTAAGATATTAATCTTATTATTATTAAAAGAAAGTGGACACTGCAGTATAACATTCAACAATCAGTTCTTAATCCTAGACTTTAAGCCTAGCTCATAGCAGTAAGCCTATAGTCCAATAGCTGTGCGATTTCTCTCCTTCCAATTATTTGTAACTTTGTTGAATTGTTTTATCTTTCAAATTATTGGGCCTTCTAACTGATTTTCTCAATTGCGTTTACCAGGATGCTTGTGCTTGCTGCCCGTCTTTGTTTTGGGTACAAAGTGACCTGCTATTGGCACGAGTAATCTCGGTCAACTTGGGGACCTCAAGTACTCCACTCCGATTGTAGGTTTACAAAACCAGTCTCATACATGGGAAATATAACAGCAAGCACAGGGTCAACCGTTTCAAATTTGGGGGACAGCACTGCTTTACGTTCTAGCGCTACCTGGAAGCTTCTGCTTTGTAATAACCTGTGATTTTTGGCTGATCGGAGCTTTTCATTTGACTTATTATTTCGCAGAGGTTTAACAGCGTCGTATGGCAACAATGGTCGTTGACGTCTTTTATGTAATTAATAATGGCCAATCGGCTCTTCTGATTATTTTTTTATAGTTTTTTTACCTTCAGTTTTTCATCTTTTTTTTCTTTTTTTAATAGTTTTTTTGATATTTCTGATTTTTTTTTCACTTGGACTCTTTTTTTGGCCTCTGTTGGCTCTTTTTTCCTCTCTCATTTTTTCTTCTTATTCTTTTATATATAGTGATATATTGGATCTTTTTTGGTGGCTCTTTTTCCCTCTCTTTTTTTCTTTTATATATATAGGGTATAATATTGGATCTTTTTTGGCGACTTGGACTTTCTTTTGCCTCATTGGCTCTTTTTGTCCATATATTTTTTGAAATACATTATTTACAATTATTATCTATCTAACATACATGTTTATTTATTACATATTCAAGAACATTATATATATTTATATTTACATATTCACTATATTGATTCCACAGAAGGGAATCTTACGAACCAGCACGCCCGGAATGTCGTAGGCCTATGCTGTTTTATGTTTGCTTTGAATTTCTCCCTCAGTGGGGACAACTGGGAAGAATAAGAAGTCGGTAACTTCTCCCCAGAATCTCAATGCCAACAACGTACTGATGTCAGGCTTAGCCAGAGGTGCAAAAAACCAAGATTTTTTAAAGATCAAAAGTTGGTTTCTGGTTTTTTAGGTTTCCTTTGGATCTTGTAACAACAGTTTTTTTAAATAAAAAGCATCAAGCACAGCATGAAAAAGATCTCCAACTTGTGTATATAATTAATTTAGCATAATTTCCGACTGAATAACACACAATTAGTAATATAATAGTAATATTAGTAAATTTAAAAAATATATATATTAAAAACCAAAAAATTGTCATTTTTGTTTTGTTTTTTGTAATAAACAACAAAAAAAACAGAAAAAAAGAACATGTTTGCAGCCCTGGGGTTAACGGACTGTATTATCTGATCACCAGGGGCGGTATTCACAAGACAGAGTTACGGTAATACGGTATTAGAGCCCAGTTCGGGGTTAGCTATACCCTGGCTAAAACTAACCCATGGCGCTATTCACGAGCGCGACTTAGCAGGCGGAATAGTTAGGGTATAAGTACCGTATAACTAGATGACGGGCTACTGCGCATGCGCAGAAGCCCATACCCGACTAGTGGGCTATATCACTATTCATGAGGCGGTATTAGCCCTCTAGTCGGGGTATAAGTCTATTCCCACTTAGAGGTTGGTTTAAGTCCGCTAATACCAGCCTAAATGCGCTATGATACTGCTAAAGATAAGAACGTTCACAAGCGTGAAGAATTTTGTTGATCAATACGTCAACATGAACGACTGCATTACCCGTTTATCAAAACTGCATTTGTCTGGAAATTGCCTATAGGCCCTAAGCCTATAACTATCAGCAGTGGCTTAGGCACAATAAATGATATTCCTCCGCTTCCCAACTCTGACCCTCTGGAAACCGGACCTTGACCATTATCGGAACTACCCTTAGGACAATCACTCCGATTAGACGCAGCGTTCGTGAATAAACAGATGCTACGCTGTAGACTTGTAAGAACAAACCAATCCCAGCCAATAAATTGTAGGCCTATCCTTATTATACACACTGCGCTACAGTGGCGACATTTCGCATGCAATATCGTCAAGCATCTCGTCAAATTTGAAACGTGCTTGACCCAAAAATTAGTAGCAATATAATTTTGGCGCTCGGTGAAAGAGGCGAGTAAATATAGTGCCTCTCAAACACATTTCAACGTCTAAATCGACGTCGAATGCGATGAAGCACAAGGGCTGCCATCTTGTTTTTCGCCTTTAGGCTGGTATTAGCGGACTTAAACCAACCTCTAAGTGGGAATAGACTTATACCCCGACTAGAGGGCTAATACCGCCTCATGAATAGTGATATAGCCCACTAGTCGGGGTATGGGCCATATTTGAGACGGGTATTAGCGTTAACCCTGTCTTGTGAATACCGCCTCTGTATGCCTATCGACACGTTTCCTAGAGGGCGCATCAGATTAGGCCGATAGTCAGATAATATCTGCGTCTCGCAACCGTGGTTACCAGGTATTAAGCTCATAAGTAAACGGATTGATCTTAGCCAATGGGCCGAAAAGCGATAATGATAAATTCAAGTCATGCCTTATAATTGTCATTTTAGCTTAATCGATTAGTACGATTAATTGATTAATCGAACTAATAGATAAATTTTCGCTAACTAATCGCAATTAGTAAAAAGTCACTATTCGCCTAAGCGCCCAAGCCAAGGACCCAAGCCTTGTCGTCGGTAAAGAGGTCCACTGAAGAGGTCAATTTGTGCAACAATCTATGGTAAAATAAGAAATTCTGAGCTAATTATTAGATAGTATGGTTGTTTATAGATTATAATAATCTGTTTTGTTGATGGTTGGTGACATGAGAATTCACATTTCCATTTGTTGTGATGTTTCGTTCTGGATTCTAAGTCTGTTAGGC
>OY365811.1:22513387-22593387 GCA_959347315.1 Bimastos eiseni
GTATAGAATCTTCGACTATTGAACTTTCAGACTATCGAACCTTCGGATTATCAAGCGGACACCGTCTGAGTGATTAATAAAGTGGAATGTAGTGAGTTGTCGATGTATATGTAAGCTTATGGAAAGTCGAAAATCCACATCTTGTTCATTGACCAATTACAATCTTATAGGCACAAACCACTGTCATGTCGCGGTAGCACCTACTCGTAATCATGATTTCTAAAGCGCCGCATGATAGCCAAGTGTAGGGCACCGGCTTATTCAAGAGCGCTGAAGCTTATTCACGAGCTGCTGACAAACAGTGAGACAGTGAGTGAGACAAACACGCACACAAACTCGATTTGTCTCATCCTCTTAATAACACTCTCATACTGGCCTTATCTATGCGAAACGTGGTCTACTGACAGTTATGCAAATAAGATCTAGCCAAATAACCGAATTTATGTATCGTTTCACCAATCGTCTCCTTCCGGCTGTATATCTTAGCCTTTTATATCTTATTTTATATCTTAGCCTTTTTAGCTGTATATTTTAGCTTTTTATCTTAGCCTCGGATATCCACACTCGCCATACCAGACATTTTATCTCCTCCCATAGACTTTTGCTCTCACTAAAATTTACTGGTGCCGTATGTGGGATGATATGCCTCTAGTGATCTGTAAGTCTCTTGTTTGGCCATATTTAAGCCCAGCCTGCGCTCATATCTAATTTCTACACATGCAGATTAAACACATCCAATTGCCGGTTCGTTAACTAGTATCGTAACTCCTCTCACCAGCTTTCGTGCATATTGCTATCCCCAAACATCTAGTCTTTCTGATGTTTTGCTATTTTTGTATTTTTGTTGCTGGCTAAGCTAGGCCTGCTGTTTTCTTTTATTATAATTTATCTCTAAAACTATTACGTTGCATACTGTTCTGTCTAAGTCCGTCCTGTTTTGATGTATTAGCACTATTGGCTGGACGCAAGAGCCCCTAGCTAGCAGGATCATTCGTGGGGCCACAGAGTAACGGTGATAAAGCAAGTTCTATTCCTCCTACCTTAAGGCTGACTAGTCATTTTTTTACTGGTGGCAACTTTTGTTAAATTAGGTGTATATTGTGATGGGCGCTTTGCATGGCTACCAACGGTTAAATTTGATTCCTGCAATAACTTATCATCACCTATTCATACTAATGCAGTTTTGTCAGTTTGAAATTAGATGAAGATGTATGTTATTATTATTGTCATTATTGTTGTTGTTGTTATCATTATTACTTTTATTACTACTGGGCCAAAGCGCTCCCCATAGCACAGAGGTGTCAAACGTTTTGTGATGTTGGGCCCGAAACAATATTTTCCAGCAAGTGGCAGGCCAGCGCCCCAAGGGCACATGAGGAAAATGGGGTAGTAATCTCAGAAGGGGCCATAAAAACATTTGAATTAGGCTTTGGAAACCCTGTTCTGATATGTATTATCAATTACAACCATCACAGAAAACTTACAAGCCTTAAAAATGACAAATGAGACATTTTGTCCTCAATTGTGTTATCTTTAGACATAGCTCCATATGCCAGAAATGGCCCCAGGACCGGCTCTTTGACACCCCTGCCATAGCAGATGCATCTCAACCAGATGAACATCAAAGTGCCTAACACGTTTCCTTTAATTTAACATCTTCGATGCAACCCATTTTGCTTGAAGATATTTCAAGTTTGCAAGCAATAATGGCAATCTTGTCCTCTTAAGTAACGAAAGCACCTCGACTCACAATTCATTCTGGGCATTTATGTAGTGCCCCTTCAAGAAACCTACTCTGCTATGCACCTCCCAGATAACTGAAATCCCTAACAGATTTACTGTACACTAACTTACTTCATTGTAGCAACCCATAAATCTTCTCATTTCAGTGCATTTTGCTCTCAGGTATTGCAAGTGTGCAAGCAATGATTAAAGTTTCACTTTCGTGGTGTGAATCGCTTCTGTTTATTAATGGGATGAGAATGTGATTATATTGAAATGGGAAGTTTCATTGGTTGTCATGATGACATTAGCTAGTGTCATGGGTAATCAGTTAGGTGTAATTGGTTGTTGTTAGGATGTTGGGTATGTGGTGTGAAGCCCTTTGGTTAAGAAGGTGTGATCGTAATTATCTTTAAGGACAATACATTGAAATGGGGAGCTTCATAGATTGCCTTGATGAAGATAGTGTAAGGGGCATCTTTTAAGTGTTTTATTTGGTCATTTAGATGTTTAATGTTTCCTTGAAATTTAGATGTTAATATGAACATGACTCAACTTGACAGACGCTTGTTGGCCAAGGTGCAAGTTGTTGGTACTGCCTAACAGCATCATACTTCCTCCGAGTGAAGGTATTTTTCTGTTTGCATTTTGTTCAAAACCTCTTTATTTCTGTAATACCGTTAACGATCTTGAGATTTTAATTGTGCTAGGTTCAAAGCAAAGATAATGACAACAGCTGATTGGGACAGTTTCAAGATAGACGGAGAGGAAATAGAGGTGGTAACAAGCTTCACATTCCTGGGATCATTAATAGAAAAAGAGGGAAGATGTGACTCGGAAATAAAGAGAAGGGTGGCGATAGGGAAAACTGCAATGAACGGACTGGAAAAGATATGGAAAGACAAACATATGAGCATAGACACAAAAAAGATTAGTGAGAGCAACGATCTTCCCTACAGTACTATATGGCTGTGAGACATGGACAATGACAAAGAACATGGAGAAGCAGATCAACGCATGCAAAATGTGGATATGGAGGAAGATGTAGAGAATATTATGGACGAAGAAGTAGACAAACGAAGAGGTGCGCAGGAAGATTGGAGTTGAGAATGATGAGACGTTACGACAAACAACGGTGAGAAGGAAGCTGGGGTTTTTCGGACATGTTATGCGATCAGATGGACTGGAAAAGGAAATGATGCTGGCATGTGGAGAAGGAAGGAAGAAAAAAGGGTGCCCAAGAAAAAAATGGATGGATATGATACATGAAAAAACTGAAATGAGACTGGAGGAATTAAGGGATGTAACTTCGGTAAAAAAAATTTGAAAAGGATTGGTCATGGCGGTCGATAGATTCCAAGAAACGACTGCACAAGGTGACAAGGTGAGGTTCAAAACAGCCAAAGGTCTGTTCTCGGATGTTGCAACAACAACTACAACACATGAAAAATGTATGATGCTGTAGTGAAACATTGCTGGTAACTAAACAGTCATTTAAGTGATGATGAAAACTATCAAAGAATGCCAATGAACAAAATAAGTACAGAAATTCTGTCAATAATCAGGTTTGGAAATATACTGACAAGTCATTTCATGTCAATTCAACCAGTGGTCCACTCCTCGTCACCATCTCAAGTATCAATGAGGTTATGCCAGTGTATATATGTATATAAATATGTCGCCTCAAGGCCTGCAATGTTTCAAACCTTATTGCCTAGTTTTCGTAGGATGTGAGGCATCGAGCATTCCGTGGGTTTCCAATTTTTAGCTATCAGCTATTCAGTACATTAAATATAATGTGGGTTCAGGCATTTCAACATTAAAAAATCTGCTGCAAGCTTCTGCTGCTGTACTTAATGTAGTTTATTCGATAGTAGCTTTTGGATCTTGAGTAAAACAACGGTAGAATGCAAGACATTGATGCTTTTGTTCTTGAATTTCATTTAAGGTGTGGCAATTGAATGGGTTTCTGCATAAAACGTATCTTGTTATGATTGAAACTACAATCCTTGCAATGATTTGTTATATGACACATGCACAAAGTTTTGGCCATAACTATGCTTAGTTTTTGACTGTCAAAATCATGCCATCCCAAATGTGTCTTACAATACAGCTGTATTTTGAATTTACCCTTTTTAAAGTTCAGAAGTGCACACTATGACACAATAGAACATCAATTGCACAGGGCAAATGGTTGTTAAGGACTTACTCACAGTTTCTACACAGTACTGAGACTCCTATCTATACTCTCCACATTGGAAGTCGACTGCTCTAACCAGTTGTATGCCGTGCCATGTTGAAACTGATATATCAAGGCTTACTAGATAACAAAAAATGAGGTCTACTTTGCAGGCTTTCATAAGACTAGCCAACCTAAAACAATCAACATTTGAGATGGTGGGGTGAAAACATACCTTCAAATTGGGTGAGTTATTGATATTACTACTGCTGCTACCAGTCTATGAAAATCTTTGTGTTGCGTCAAGAAAACATGGAATGATCTTGATGACTAAAAATTATAAAAATTTGACTGAAGGTTGTCACGAAACATCTGAAGGCTAAACATTTGTTTAAATAATTGGTAGGCACTGATAATTGTAGGCACTGTATAATTTCATTGACATTACTTCTGTGTAGCCATTTATAGTTTATACCCAATCTCCTTTCATTCAGCCCAAGGTTTGAAAGCTGAACTGTTTTTCGCTATGTTAGGATCCTGGTTGTTTCCAACTGAGCATCTTGTGATGGACGATCATTCAAAGATTCTTATGGGCCGAAAGACAAAGGTGTTGGTCGGAGCAGCACTGATAGTGTTGCTGCTGACTTGCTATTTCTGCTGGGAGATCCTCCTCCAGGAACGAGTCATCCTTGACATTCTTCGAATTGCGCCGTCCGAAGGCTCCGAAAGGCAGATCGCTCCTGGAAGCGACCACCTCGAAGAAGTGGTTGAGAACTGGTTTGAGAAGAAGGAACTTAGAACTGTTCAGGTTAATGATGGAAATTCTACCAATTGGGAATCAACTAGAAGTCTGATGAGCCTTATGAAATATCGGCGAAAAAATGCCACCGGAAGAACAACAAGAAGCTGGAACTGATGGAAATAATATTCTAGCGATCTAAGTGTCTCATTTGAGTTGTCCTGTTTAAGCTGATGTCAGTGAGTAAATGACAAGTTTTCATTAGCCTGTAATTAATGATGATGATTAATGATTAATGATGAATTAAGGATTGGTCTTTAATTGAAATCTGTAATTGTCCGAAGCCTTTGTTTGAGTCAAGACATTTGGAATGGAGAGAACACAGCATATGTCAAGCAGCAAAAGATATGTGTTATGGATTGCATAATCAGGTTTGTAAGTAGTATTCTAACTTTGTAACTAACTGAATATAGGACTTGAAGTTTCCCAATGTATGGGTTCTAAACTGAGAATTTAGAGAATTATTTTAAATGTGTGATAAGCAAATCATTTTACAAAAGAATCAAAACTGTACCTTTGTCTTGTTCACTTCCTTTATAAGCTTCTAATGAGCGAATCGACAGCATGGTCAGAAGTATTTTCTCTCCAAGTTCAGGCACTTTCAAGTTTACACACATGCCATGAACTGTTAAAGATGCAAAATATTGCAGAAACAGGTACTTGTATTTGCTCCAAGGAACCTGCTTCTTATTATAGTACTAACTATGCTTTTGTTCTTGACACTAAGATAAAATGGGGCAAATCTATTATATGCCTTTATATTTACTAGTTCGGGCGATCCCAGGATTATATGAACCTATCTTGTAGTGGCTGTTCAATTCTTCAACTCAGTAGTTATGGATCCAGAAGACCAATTGAAAATAGCAGCACAAAAGCCACAATTCAATAATAAAAGTTCCAGAAAATTGTTATTGCTGGTGGCCACCTACAGATATAAACCTGAATGATTAGCTGAATTCATGTGAACTTTCTTTCTTGGAATACAATCTAATTGTGCATAAGAATTATTGTACATTGAATGGTATATCAGTCTACTTAGAGTGTGTACATATTTGCTGCAAATGATGTGGTAAACATTAAAATTAGTGACTTTGGATAATGTTTTGTTAACCTGTTTTATATTTCCATAAGCATTATTTCTTTTTATTACTCAAACTTTATTAAATTGTATGTATGTATATGAACATTTATATAGCACCCTACAAGAACCTCACGAGGGTGCTTACCGACGCTACCTAACAGTTCTGAAATAAATGCATCTTCAATAGTCCAGAAAATGTCTCCTGTGCTACACACAGTGGGAGATTCCGAATTGGTAACAGCAAGGAGTTCCAACGTAACAGTCCAACGCACGAAAAAGTGCGGCCTGCCCGCATGGCGGTACGAGAACGCGGAACTAAATTATAAATCTATCAAACTAACATTTTTAAATAGCAAATATAGGAATGATTTTTTATACAGTGACTGGTTGTGTCATTTTCATTGTTTGCTGATCAGACAATTATGAGAACTGGTTGATTATTCTATTCATTTCTATGCTTTCATTTTAATTCAGTTTTGTTACTTCTTCTTTTGGTTCTTTACCTTTCTTGGCCACTTCGTTCAACCATTCATCACGTTGTCTGGCTCTGTCTTTCAGCTTGCTCTAACCCTCTTTCATCATCCAGTTAAATAAAATCATTATTATTAAAGAATACTTTTTGTATTAGATTAGCCTTGTGCCATACATAATATCTATTGGTGTGAATCAACATGCTTAACTGAATTGAACATCATTGTACAGTTTGAATTGAATTAGTCGAACTTAAATTTGCAATTGTAACTCCATGTAGCAACTCATATTTTGCCAATGTCTGATGAACGACGCATCAGCCGATGGAGCAGAATTAATCCCTGTAGGCCTTACCTTGGTTTTGCTGACACTGCATATGGTGAGACTGAGATTAGGAGATTTTACAGTAAGATTACTTTATGATTGCTCAATTTCATTTGTTGCATCATTGTGTAGCAGGTAGAAATAAATGTATTTTGAATATATGCATCTTCTGCATGCATTTACAAAATTTGAGATACATTTGTATTTGAGTGTGAATTTGTCTATTCTGGATAACTTCATTTTTATGATTGTTGGACCTCTTCCTGGTTGTGCAACTAATCAGGTTTTATTATTTTCTTAGCTGCAAGAATATGTTTTCAGTGGATGTTTACTTTCATTTGTGACGTCGAGTTTCACAGATTTATTCTGGATTAATTTTTTTTATATTCAGTCCACTTTTCAGATTTTGTCACTTTCTGTTCTCTCAGTAGTTAAATGGCTAAAAATGCCACTACAATATGTGTGTTGCTGGCGGTTGTGTCGGTGGGCTTGAGGGTACATGGCAAAATGAACTTCTTTGCAATTGGAGAGATAGGCATAGTTATTAGGACATCCACTCTATGGCTCACTCTTGGAAGCTGTGAGAATGTCCATTTAGACAGTAATATCATCCAAGCCATTCCACAAGTCGGCAACTCTTACACTGACAAATTTCGGCTGTAATACTTCATGCAGTTTATTAAGACTGAAACGAAATGAGGGGGGGTACTAACAGTGACTGGAATGGAAAACCAATGCAGATCGTCGTTAAATGTTAAATACTTCATAGGTCCTCCAGCGGCGGTGTTTGGTTCTTAATTGAAGAACCTCTCCCACATCCTCATTTTCAGTGATAATCTTATCAATTTCAATTAGTTACCCTTGCATTCTCCTCTCATTGTAGTTGGTCTAAGCCTTTTGAACTTTTCATTGTAGATCAACTCCCTTTATTCCAAATCTTTTTGTAGCTCTTGTGTACACTTTCTCCAGTTGTTCTATGCCATGCTTCAGATGTTGACTCTCTTACATGTATGGAGTATTGCAACTGACTAATGAATTTACAGCCTCATCAGCATTGTGTCCTTTTCTATGCTGATTGTCGTCCTTTTATTACCTGCCTTCTAATCTCACATGATTGCAATATCTTTGCCAGTCTGTATACGACGTGTACAGGTGGCAGATGACTTCCTAAAATCTAGACTGATTCAGTGTCCAAATTGCCTGGGTTGTCTAACTCCAGCATCCGCTACAAGGGCGTTGATATAGTAGAGAATTCTTCAGATTCACAGAAATTTTAATCAGCAGACCCTCTGCTTTTTTGACAATATGACTACATATTACACTGGGTTTCCTTGGTTATCCTTCCATGAATCTCCTCAATGAACTTTAACAGACTTATCAAGTACGAACGACCAATAATAAATTCACTTTGACTACCCTTTATAATAATAATTATAGTACTTACACGAGCGATCGATGGCTGCATCATTTTAGACCTCGTTTATTTCAACTTCTTTTGGCTTGAAATTGCAACTCTTAACAACGATACAAAAAGCGTGAAATTTCAGTTGCATTGATTGTAAAATTTTTCGATGGTATGGCTTACAGAAATTTCAAATATATACGTCACATTACAATTTACACGGAGGTTTCTTACTTACTGATTACATAGATATAATTTCGATTGACAACGCGTCGTCAATGACTCTACGTTACGCTGTGATAAGAATAACAAAGTGCAGATCAAAGTGCTTCTGTCAGTTTTCTCTTTAATTATGAATAACTTCATGAGACAATCAGGAAATTTTCAGCAGAAAGGTGAGTTTTATCACATTTTGGATTTGAATGTAGACAAAAGGAATAATGATCGCATTACGTGGGGGCAACGCGTGGGGGTAAGTAATTATCACTCAAAGCTGAGCGTGATCTCCAAGGGTCTAAAGCACCACACCAGCTTATTCACGCGCGTTGCGTCGAATCAGAATGGTTGTCCAAAAGTGTGGCCCAAGCAGGTCCAGGTCCGTTTGCCAGAGTGACAGAGTAGCTGATTATGTTAAGACAGGTGTCGTGTATTGCGAGAGTGGGGAGTCGAAAGATCAGACGAGTTATGGTATGACTGACTGAAGAGGTGATGCTTTAGTTTTTAGTGGAAAGCCTGTTGAACTGCTGTGGTGTGGTAGACAGAGGAGCACGTGGAAAATTATGGTGGGTAATTGGCGGTGATAACAAAGGACTAGAAAATTTGGGGGATTCAGAGGGAGATCGTTGCATGGGCATGGTGCAGTGGAGGATTGTATTGTATTTAAGTATTTATAGAGCGCCTATAGTAGGTTGAACCGCTCAGAAGTGCTGCCATTGCGCAAGACCCTGCGAGAAGAAGCTGGTTTTGAGAAAAGTGAACGAGGATGAGAGACTGCCAGATATAGTGGCGGCGCTGGTCTTGAAAATTTGGGATGCAATAGCATGTTCGCATGTTCCGCCCATGATGTTCATTTAAAAATACTGAAGATGTAACATAATTAAATTTTTAATTGGACCAGTATGTAATATGCTCAAACTATAACAATTAATAGCAAAACTCTACTGACTATCACATTATAGCAAAAAAAATCTACAACTAAAAGTGTTCCTGGATATATTTATTTGCAAGCATCCGTAGATCAAGTTTTTCAAATTCTGCTCTCTCAAGCGATAGAATTTCTAATGCTGATAATCGATCCTGTCCCATTGTGGCTCGGAGATGAATCTCTGTTAACTTAAGTTTGCTAAATGCCCTTTCAGTCTTTACAGTTGTTAAGCTCAATGTGAGCAGCAAACGATATAATGTATATAGGGCCTATACTTGTGAGAAAGATTTATCATAGCTGTTTGAACATATCCAGTCAACAACATCTGCAATCGACTTGCTGTTGTTGGTAATCATCAATGATGATTAAGTTGTTTTCGTGAAAAATGACGACATTGCTATTTGAACTCTCCGTCGTTTTGGAGATGCTGAAGGTGGAGATTGGTCAGCGTTTTCGGCAAACATTGTTTACGTCTAATTTTAATATCTGTAAACTACAGTAGACCCTACTAAACTTTGGCAACGTGAACTTAAAATATCAGCACTACTACATCTAACAGTTTCACAAAATTTAAAATAGAATTTTTTAAAAAATGTGCAATTTTAAACTGCATGGCCTAGGCCTAATTTAAAAGCAAAATGAAAACAGAACGTGCTTAAACAGGAAATGTTCGATTATCATCCGCTATGGAAAGCCGTTAATAATTAGCTTTTCCGAGTCTGGAAAACATCAATGGACCATAAGTAGGTCTACTAAGTGAGCATGTTCTGATTTCGAAGTTGAAAATTTCATTCAATTTAAAAATTATTTGGCAAAATATTTTAATTAAAAATTTTTAGCCAAAAAATTGGGATGCAATTGCGTATTGCGCCGCCACTAGCCAGATAGCATTTTAGAGCGAACAGATGGAAAAAGCGCATTCCACAGAGAGCGACCAATTGAAGCAAGAAATCGAGATTGAGCCATAGCTGTTCTAGTTTGAGAAACAGGAGGTCAATTCAATTGAATGAGCAAAGTGGACGGAGGGAGGAAGCTGAATGAGGCTGAAGTATTATATCAACCAGGTATCTTGGAGCAAGATCCCGCTGAGCCTGTATGATTAGAATGAGAATTTTAGTTTGTATCCAAGCATGAAGAAGGAGCCAATGAAGTTCATCAACATAGAGGTTGAGATGCAAGAGACACGAGAAGAGCAAAAGAGCAAGCTGTCTTAAGTACTGACTCAAGAGGAGAAAGACAAAGACCAATGAGAAATGAATTGCAGTAGTCAATTCTAGAATGTATTAAAGCATGAACTAAAGTAGTGGCGAATTGTCTTATTATTATTATTTATTGTTATTATTTAATATAATTATTATTATTATTATTGTTATTATTATTAGATTATAGCTGCACGAAAGAGCCTCTGAAGGCAACTGCATTGAAGGGCTGGGTGCAAACTGACAATCGTTGGAACAAGTAGCTTGTCTGTCTAGGGTCTCTGGTGACATGTCAGGAGGAGACCCAAGTCTTTGATGAAGTCCATTTCGTCATTGTTGACTGGGCCCATGGTCTCAAAGGCCAATGGAATGAAGAGATAGGTAACAGCTAGCTGGCTGTGCTTAATGGTCTTCCTGGTGGTTGCCACCTCCGCAGCAGCCCTCACCGAAGATGATGTTGCTTGGAGATATGATGGAGCCATGGTATCAATCACTGTCACATCCCATATCAGGTTCCGTCCTCTTCGCCATGGGATCGGCATCAGGGCGTTTTCCGTTTGTTCTGGAGAGTCTGGGGGGGGTTCCTTAATGTTTGGGAAACCAGCGCATGTGAGGCTACGACTGATTATGTAGTTTAATGCTGCATGCCTGGCGAACCGCCCTGGCCCAAGACCACAAGAAAGCCCATGTGCTTCTTCCGCATTGACTCGTGACCCGCATGGGCAGGCATGCATGTGACTCACATATGTGTGTCCCCAGACGTAGACCCACCGCAATTCTGACAGCTTCGTCATCTAGCCGAAGTCCACATGAAGTGACTGGTAGGGCAAAGAGCCAGTCTCCGGCATGCGATGCTGCGGCTGCCTTGAATCGCGCCTGATGGTATGGGTCGGATTGGGCAATGCTCGGCTCGCCAGCTGCCTTCTGCAGTAGCAGCTTGTCCCAGTTTGATTGCTTGTGTGCTGCATCAGTGTCCATTTGGCTCTCAGTGCACCACAGATGTTCCATCTTCTCAAGCAGTTCGTCGACGTCGGACCAGGTGCTGCCCAGCATGGAGGACAGCAGTGCTCGGGTGCTCACAGTGGAAGCCTAAAAGGCGGGAGGCGCCAGCGAGGTCACTCGACGAATTCCTAATCCTCCCATCTTTCCTGGTAATGATGCTTGAAGCCATTGGTCATTCGATGAGAACTGCCTCTAAACCGATTCGAAGAAGGTCGTCGAATTTGTCTAGCAGAGAGTGTCCCGTGCATGAACTGCATCTTAATGTATGTATCAGTTTCTGGGAACTGAGCGAACATCTGAGGAGAAGCAGAGCATTGTGTTTGGCTACAGACTCTAGTCTGGTAACTGTTAAGGCCAGTTCTTTGCATCTGCCCTCCAGGGATAATTATTATATTATAATTATTATTTATTATTATTAATATTATATTATTTTTATTATTATTATTATTATTAATATCCACCTACCACCTCTGACATGTGCAGACAATGGTGCAGATGACTTTAAGTGAGCTGCCAACTGTGTGTTTCAGGCGATTGACGGTGTTCCCAGGCGTGTCAATAGAGGGCAAGAAACCATAGCAGAAACCAAAATAGTGTGAAGCAAATAGGATCTGATTCTTTGAATATTCCATAGTTTGAAAATGAGCTCATTTGTAAATGGTCGGTTATGTTCAGAAAAAGATCTAATGGGGTCCAAAACTATGCGCTGACTACGTACACAATCGTTACAATCAGCAATCAGTCCACCTCACTAAAATTTGCTAATAAAATATGTGGAGTTGTTGACATGTGAAGAGAAAGAATTCAGTCTTAAAAGGATTCAAGACTTGTTATAGGTCTTCCAAGGTGGTACATGACTAAAAGTAGAATTCAAGTAACTTGAGAGCTAAATTAGATGAGACACTATTTAATGGGAGACTCGTATAGTTGACATAGAGACAGCTTGGAGAGCTTTCAGTGAGTTCTGAAGCAAGTGGAGTATTCATCAGTGTCAATCGTAGCGTGCATAGCACCCTGCCTTCTGGAAGACCTTTTGTTCAAGACAGTTTTCATCAAGTTGAGTTGATTGATCAGGACTGATTGTGTATGAGGGTGCATGTAATTGTAACTGGTAACTCCTATCTTGTTGGTTTCTAATGCACAAGGCATCAATCAATGGCGTTCTCAAACCAAGCGGTAATCTGTGAATATAATAACTGTTAACCCCAATTTAGAACAAATCCATTTTGCATCATAGGAAGATTAAATATTGCCTAAATGCAGTTGTAATTACAATCAGTTAAGCCAGAGGTATCAAAGAGCTGGCCAATGGGCCATTTCTGACCTCCGACGATATATTTCTGACACGTGGCGTTATGTCTAAAGATAACACAATTGAGGACAAAATGTCTAATTTGTCATTTTTAAGTCTTGTAAGTTTTCTGTGATGGTTGTAATTGATAATACATATCGAAACAGCGTTTCCAAAGCCTAATTCAACTGTTTGTATGGCCCCTTCTGAGATCACTACCCCATTTTCCTCATGTGCCCTTGGGATGCTGGCCTGCCACTTGCTGAAAAATATTGTTTCTGGCCCACCATCACAAAAACGTTTGACACCTCTGAGTTAAGCAGTCTTGCTGCCTACTAGTCCATATGAAGACGGCCGGAAATAAGCATTTAAGAATGTAAGTTGAAGAAATTGAAGTAACACATTTTTACCCATGAAAATCGGGATGTTATGCATGAAGATACAACGTTTACTGCTGTGAACCAAACAGGTCTTGATAACCTCATGCTTGAAGACACCGTCGAGGAAACGGAAACTATTGTGGGACATGGACAAGCAAACATCCTCAAAGCACCCAAGGAGATAACAGCAGAATTGAACTCAAGTGAAATCACAAAGTCACACAAGAGGAGAGACCACAGACAGAAATTAGTAAGTGATAAAAAGCTGACTTTCGTTCTATGTTGTACAGCGCCCTTGTAGTGGTTAGGGCCACATATCCAGCGCCTTTTAAATCGACGTTGTTATTATTATTATTATTATTATTATTATTATTATTATTATTATTATTATTATAGAAGTGTCTCATTGAAATGGAATATATCAATGCAAACTTAAAAGAATAAGACCTTGTTGTTTTGTTTCATAGGCCTTAGAATGTTAAAACGATTATTACTCCTCTTTTACTGCAATGACTATAATTGCCACCATTTGAGTAGAGAATCCAATTCAAGTTCTGTTGTACAGAGTACATGCAATGTGTGAAATTACCCAATCACTTTTCTTTCTTCATTGCACTGTCCTATAGTAAATAGCTGTGATATTCAATCATTTGAAGTTTTTACTCTTGCCATACTAGAGAGTACAAAAGCCTATACTGGCAGGTTCTTTTAATGGACAGCATCACAAGCACGATGGTCTATATTTGATTTCAGACCTTACACGGATTAATGAGAAAAGTGGTAAGATGCATGAGTAGAATCTCTGTTAAAGGTTTGATTATGACCTGTATAATATTTCTAGTATTTTACTATTTTATCAAAATTTTGTAACTTGATGGAAATCTGGTGTGATGTTGAAGATCAGATGTTGGCTGTTGTGACTGAAGTGCAGTGTGGTAATTAGTGATATGTATGATATGTAGTTATGTGTACATGTAGGAATGCATGTCTATAAATACCAGCATGAATTTAGAACTGAATGCTCTAAAGAAAAATTATGCTCATTATCTCCAATTGCATTGTGTTAGCATTCACTGTTTAATTAAGCATACATGTACCAGAGAGTGTTACATGCAGAATTAGCTTCTAAGTGAGTTTCTTGCATACCAGAATTTCATGCACTGTTTGAAATTATAAATTCTTAGATGATGCTAATTTAAAGTTGTTGGTTATTCCATGTCCAGCTCACAGACTGCAGGCAATCCAAAGAAGTCTCTGAGAAGTCAGAAGTTGTTCTTATCTCAAGGCGAGTTGAAGACACAGCTCCTAACATTCTCTGGAAAGGTAGACAGACTGAAACTTCAGTTAAAGAAAATTACCAAGAACTGAACTTACCTCCAATATTTGTTAGCAAGATTAGCAAAAAGCAGGAACAGTCAAATGTTCAACCTTCTTCAGTTTATGTGGATGGAAAACAGAATGAGAAACAAGACGAAAATGTTATGCTTGAAAAAAAGATTAACGAACAACGTCTTGATAGTGTTGTTGATAAGCCATCTGTTGCAAGGAAGGAAAAGGTTAATCTTCGAATGAAACTAGAACAAATAAAGACAACAGTGAAGCTGAATCAGAAAAAGAACGGTGAAACAGCATCTTTCAAAGGAGGCTCGGTAAAAGAAAAAGCTGAAGAAAGCACAGAATACGTTTGTGAGACAGCAGAAGCAGAAATCTCTGATGTTGAAGTGAGTTGTCGTTCCACAGGCCAAGACTTTTCCCAAGTGAAAGAGCCGCACAGTGTTCAGCATTTTCATCCGATACCATTAGAGCTTGAGGTTGCCAAGGTAACTTCTTTTCATCTGCTGTAACTCTCAGATCTCTGGACTTCATTTAAATACAAATTGCAAATATTTTACTGTAATACCAGATAGTTATATAATGTTTTTCAAAGGCTTGCCCCAGCATATGAAGCACTTGAAACAGTCTTAGCAGGGGTGTGCCATTTTATTTTCTGTTATCTTTGGTGCAAATTATTAAACAAAAATATATTACAAATATTTCATTGCATTATCTTTGAGAAAGGCACGATTACATCATTTCCTGTATGTTTTTTGTACTTATTGCCCTACTTTTACCTCCAAATGGAATGTCTGGATTGAGTTTGTGCTCTGCAATGCACCTCATTTGGCCCCTAAGTATGATCATTGATCGCGTCTCCAGTATATGCTGGATGTCCTTCACTGGTTCTCTATCCAGCAGTGCATCAAATACTTGATAGCTTCCCTGACATAGTGATATCTTTTTTTCCATTTTTGAGTCGGAAGCGCTTCTGAGTAGTTTCTGTGAAGAGGTGCTATATAAATTACTTAACGAATGAATGAATGTACCTGTCTAGCACCTTTTAAATGCCTACTTGTATTACACTAAGCAGTGTTAAATTCATTAGAATGAGCTAATTAATATGTAAGCAGATAATATTCAGGTAACTAGAACATTGTAACAGGCTCCAACTTACATAGAGACCACTCAATACAATCGCATCCTGATTTGACAGTTCAAAGCTCGTAGTCTGTGTGAAATATATATTACAATAATTTTACAGTAAATTTGCTTAGGTGTAATTTAATATTGGGCACTGGCCTATTCAGTGAAGCTGTAGTAGATATCTGCTACTGTTGTTGATGAAGATGACAGCTGGCCTAGGCTAGTTGTTTAGAAGATGGTCACAGTTGTGAATATTGGGATTTCGGTTATTTTGTTGTTTAACATCATCAGGAGTTGAAAAAGCTGGTTCTTGGAAGTTCATCTTTGACATTTCGAGATGAATGGAAATTTCAAGGATTTTCTTTGACTGATTGTCCTAAGTTACAGTATGGAATCATTCAGAAGAAGGTTTTGTATTGTACTTTCTTTTATTCAGAGAATATTGCTGTCATGATGTGCCGATTTACATGTGAGCTGATGATATATGTTAGGCTTACTTGCTTCTAGGACATGACCGAGTAGACAATTTCCATCGAGTACCGAATTCGAGCATTTGGATGCACTATTTGCTGGATCCAGGTGCGAACCGAATAGTAGCGGCAAATCTGGCCTGAATGATGTTCCTTAATTTCGTAAAAAATTGATCTATTATCTTTTTTTGGTACACAATTGCGTATTTTGCTTCCATGCAGTGCCTCAACTGCCATCCGTAGGCAAAGCGTAGTTAACCTGCTATGTGCACAGCTATGGAGAACTATCTAGCCCTATTGTAAGTGCAGAGTCTATAGCAATATCCTTCATATAGCGTATCGTCACACTCTAGGCTATAACAATATATTTATTATTTTATAACTTTATTTGTGAAAAAAATGTAAAACCTTCTTATAAAATTTGAAATATGAAGACATCAACGACGTCTTTACTGTCTAATGTTTACCGGAAAGTGGGTGGAGCCAATTCAAGCTGGAAAATTACTGATTTGGTTGTCACCTGGCGAATGCAACCAAAAGAAATTAAAATATAAAAATTTACACCATTATTTTAAAGAAAATTCAATGGAATGTTAAGTTTTTGTTTAATTAATCAATAACTTAGAAGTAAGTCCGTTAGTTATAAATTTATTTGATAAAAAAATTATTTGATAAAAAAAATTATTTGATAAAAAAAATTATTTGATAAAAAAAATTATTTGATAAAAAAAATTATTTGATAAAAAAAATTATTTATCAAAAAAATTATTTTATCAAAAAAATTATTTTATCAAAAAAAGTTATTTTTAGCTATTTGCGGGTGTAATATTTGCAGAGGCGAATACTTCCGAATAGTCCAATATTCGACCGAGGCGATTTCCGGTTATGCCCTACTTGCTTCATAATTTGTTTTATGTTTCATTCAGGGCCATCCACAAATAATTTCTTATTGATATAGGTAGATACATATAGAGAGATTACTTGTAGAGGAAAGTTCTGTTTTCTCCATCTAAAGGATGAAAACTATCTTGTATAAAGCTATGAACATTTATATAGGTCAGAAGTCCCCTAAGTTTTGGATACCGAGGGCCACTTTAGTGATACAGTGAGAGCCTGCGGGCCACAGGGTACTGTGCGAGTGCCTAAGTCGCAATGCCTTAATAGGCTTAGCTTATAAATATAAGGCCTATAAGTACGAGACTCAATTGCATAATAATATATGCTTATAGTAAGGTTAGATAAACAGTAATTAATTGCTCGAACTAGAAATGTAACTCATGAAACCTAGCCACCTATTTATTGATTTTATTCTTGCCTTATCAGTTTTTTTATAAGACCAACAAGATGAATTTTATCACCAGCCATTGACGAAGCACCATTCGTAGTTATTCCAGAGAGTGCTGACATTTCATTTATTGGATTGCTGTGCATATTGCTTCAAAAATATCTGTTCCTCTCGTTCTTCCTTTTAAGCTACACAAATTTAGGACAGCTTCAACAATTTAAAATGTTCAGCTATGCCACGAATAAAAATTAATGGCCTGACAGTGTCCCCTATATCTGTTGGCTTACTCGTCCATTGCTAGTGAAATGCACCAAACTCTTCAGCCTTGAGTTGAAGTTGATTTTTAAGATTTACCGTGGCATGTCATAGTTTGGCTTTTCAAACTGACTTCCTTGAATGCATTTCTTTTTGCGGAACACACTTTATCTACCACTTTCATAAGGCAATCATTTTTAAATTCACCGTCCCCAAAAGGTTTACATTTCGTGCAATTTCATAAGCGAGAATAAAAAATTATAGCTAGTCTCAGTTCTTGCTTTGTTGCTATCTTTTTAAAGATCGTTTGCTAGGCTGAAAGTGCAGTTTGTAATTTTGACACCTTTTGTGTTTTCTTCTCGCCAACATAAGCAACGTGATCCTCATGGTTGGTCTTGTAATGTCTTTTGACATTGTATTCTTTCATCACCGAAATTATTTGGTGCCATATTAAACAGACAATCTTTTAATTGTTTTCAATAGCAAAATAGTCTTTGGCCCAAATTTCTTGAAAATGCCTATGGTCGTCTTTAATATGACTCCATTTTATTGTAAAATGTTTATTTGACAATATTGACATTACAATGACGTACAAGGCCAAGGTTAAATTTAACAAAGAAGATAGTTATAGTGGCTTCATATTTTGACTTTAAAACTAGATTGTTTGAACAGCTAAACTGCTAAAATGTTAAATGCTGCTAAAATGTTAAGTTCTGCGAAAATGAATATTAAAATTGAAATGTGTTTGACAAATTGGGCATCAGGCTGCCTGAGGGTCTGCACTTTGGGGATTACTGATATTGGTGCTCATATATTGGAATTCAGGTTGACTAGTCTCTCTCATGGAAGGATCATATAACAAACATATCTAAAATTGCAAGAAGCATGGGTATAATATCAAGAATAGTGTACCTCATACCCACAAACATGCTCAATATCAATTTTAAATTTCAATATGTTGCATCTGTTCTGGATAGCTTATCCAGTATAGGCTCTGTCTGTCTGTCTATTTCTTTCTGTCTGTCTGTCTGTCTGCTTGTCTGTCTGTCTCACTTTGTCTCACCTGACGAATCTTCTGGATGTTGACCTAAATACAGTTACAGCTTGGATTTAGTGCACCATCGATTGATGCCTTGTTCTTTAGACATTGGCACTATAGAAGTTACTAATTAACAACAATAATAATAATAATTAGAATGATAATAATTGTCCTTTGATAGTTCTTGATAATTATTATGTTTGAAATTATTGTTTCTTCAGTTGTTTATATGGTAACGTTTTTGGTATTCATTCACCTCGTGGCATGCCTGTATGTTGGGCATTACAATAACGAATAAGAGACGAAATGAAGTATACAGTAATGAATAAGACTCAATAGGAAGCGACTTTGATTCGCGCTGCTCTGAGCATCCTCCTCTCGTCTGTGGCAGTTGAGTTTCAACCACCTGATGGCTGTGCTTCTGATCTTTCTCATCATTGAACTGCACTGTTTATGAATCTGTCATCAATTTATAGTAGCTTCAGCTGTTCATTCATTGGCCTATTAATTAGTTTTTATGATTATTTGCTCTTTTCTATTATGGCATAAGGCCCGACATGGTATGCATTTAATAATAATTTATTCAGCACCTGAGCATGTCATTTGAGCATATGTAATTCGTAAGATTTTTTAAATATTTGCATTATTAATAGGGCCTGCACTTAAACCTTGCAGTGTGCTGGGACCTTGTCATTAAATACGTCATTATACAACAAGTCTTGTTGTGACTTCTAATAGTTTTTGTAATTGCAATTGTAATGGAAAACTGATATAGCAACACTCAATATCAGAGGCCTATAGTTACCTTAGACAAAGGTTTAGTGTGTTGAGGATTAAGTTGAATATTCGATGAAGAAAGTCAACTGTTGTATATGTGTGATTTCTTTTTAGAGTGGACCTTGCGCGATCTTTTCAGTTGTTCAGGCATTTCTTCTGCGACATCTGCTGTTCATAGAGAATCTGAAGCTGATAAATCAGAGGTCTCTGACAAATCTAGACTATTTACCTGTTACTAGTCTTTTCACTTTTGTTTCTATACTGGTGGCCTGATAGGAATTAAGTCTTTACAACTAGCCCTTACCTTGTTAAGATTGTTTGAATGGCATTTATGATGATGCCAGGATTTCTTTACTTCATATGCATGAAACCAGTCGCTAAAAGGAGAGTTTCAGTCACAAAGGAAACTACAGTTAAATTTCATATTATATAGCTCATTTATTAGATTTACACTAACATCTATGTAGCACTGTTACTATTCACTTTCAGTTTAAAAGACCTATTTGGCAAAATGTGAATAAATTAATGGGAGCACTATTTGGTTCGAAGCAAATCGAATACAATATTCAGTAGAGGTCTAATATTGTATTGTATTTACAGATTTATAAAGCATCTCTGCCAATAATACAGTGGTGCAAGACAGAAAGTTAAGCATATTGTAGCACGAATTTTGTTTTATGTTGCTACTTCTGAAAAGATCTCAGAAACACGCTACCAGGCTTAAATAGGCGCTATGGTATTATTTTATTACATGTACCAATTATGAAGCAATTAGACAGATGCATTACATGGACAGAATTTTGACAGTGGACAGTTTTTTCCAGTAAAAAACAGATAAATAATTTTTTGGTATTTTGTTACCTATTGAAATTTTCAATAGTTCTACTACACAGAAGCTGAAATAAGTTCTAATTTAGACTATAAGTCGCTTGAAGTGACAACCCGCTGATGTCTTTCCCTTGTGTAGAATTCGTTAGGTTATATACTGGGAAGAGTCTCTGCATTGGATTAGACATGATATTTGTTGTTTTTGATGTAGCCTGAGACCTAATGTCTGGAAGAAGGATGAAGCAATAGTGACTGCATTGGCAACTATTTTTTGGCAGGCTGGTCATCAGAAGGCAGCAGTCGTTGCCATGTAAGCATGTATCTCATGGCATTCTCACTAAATTGTCTCTATTCTGCACTCATACAACATAATATATTGTATCATTCTTTCTTTTATATTTTACTAGCTTGGGAACCCGGCATTGCACGGGTTGAGGGAGGTTTTTGGCCGTGGAGAGCAGGAAGATGGAAACCATCTACTGGGTGTCCCTGTTTGTTCCCTGAGCGAACGGCGAAGGTTTCAAGTGAATAGCTGTAAAAGTGTGGAAATGCATAAATGGAATTGTGTATAGACACTGCTACATAAATACCTACTGTGCAAACGATGGCTAATTACTGCTACCTGTACAATATCTCCCAAACTGTAAAAGAAGAAGAGGTGTGGCAGAGAGATATCACGTGCACATGTTGGCAAATGTACAGGATGTGTTTCGCCGACACGATCCGGGCGACTGAAAAGGAAACTTTCCTTGGGGTAGTCCTGAGACAGGTTTTTGGCCCTGGAGACCAGGAAGAGGACTGCCGCGGGGTTCACCAAACCCTCGACTACGTGTCCCAGGTGTTCCCCTAGCCAACCGTGAAGGTTTCGAATCAATTGCTCTAAAACTTTGCAAATGCATAGCCAGGACAGACAGAAGCACACACAGAATCCTGTCTTATATATAGAGATTACCAGTTAATCCTGTACAGGGCATGTGTGTGCTAGTTTGGCTATGTTTTCATCCCCTGTTGCATCATCGCCCACTCTTTTTGCATGTCTTCTCTGATTGCAAATGGTAGATACAATTGGCAAACTTTTTCAATGGTCGTAAAGAATACTGTAGGCTTAGTTTAATATCTTGTGAATTGTGCATTTAATTTAGATTTTCATTAGGCATGGATTTAAAGTTTTGCAGATTGAGCGTTTTGTGGCTGTTACTGTTAGCTGACTAAAATAACTTGTGTGTTAGATTTGGAAAGAAAGTTCATCTGAATCCAAGCTGCATTCGCACTGATGGCATTACAGAGAAGGTCTGACTGTGCTTAATTCTTTAGCTGCTAAGATAGGTTTATCCAATATGTGGCCTTTGATGTTCATCTTATCTGTTGAGCCTTTTTAAATTGAGGGTTTGTGGTCATGCTTATTTTCAGGTTGTTGATGAATTGGCATTTTTTTACCTCCAGGGCAAATATCTAGCTGGTTTGAACGCCGAACTTCATAGAAAGGATCAACTTCTTGGAAATTGTTAGGGAGATTAGAAACGATAAATGTTTGCATTCCCACAGAAGTTGCTAATTTCATAAATAGACGAATTATAAGGAAGTTGAGCACTTGCCAATGATTTACTGACTCCTTTAACCTCTAGAAATATAGGTAATCCATTGGCCTAGCTGTACAGTGACAAGTCTAGGAATCTAAATATTAAGGTTGACCAGAGTTTAACATTTCGATTTTTAAAAAGTGTAAGAGAATATTTGAAACAAATAATCCTGTACGCTTGTACAAAAGAGTGAACAAAAGGCTGATGCAAAGTTTTAAACACATGTGGTTTTGAAGTTTTCTTATTATGTGTAAATTTTTGAACATGCTGCTTGGTTATGTCAATTCTTCTCATTTGCTTAGATCAATAATAAAAATAACTATTATTTTAGTTTAATTTCAAACTGTTGATTGCAAGCATAGTTTGAACGAATGATGACAACGGCCGTGTACAGTTAATGACTTGTCGTCATTTGTCACCCATTATGTTATATATCTAACTAGCTGGGGTACCCGGCATTCGCCCAGGTGAAGAAGATTATGGGGGCACCTTGACTGAGGACGAAGTTGTGGGGAGGCATTCCTGTTATTGCAGCATCTGCAGCCTGTTGTTCCTGACTGGCCTGAGGGGACTCTGCAGCCCTGTGCGAGGCTGCCTGTCTGGCAGAATTCACCTTTCCTCAATCTAATCCCTCTTCCTCATCTACAATTCCTCTTCTCTTTCTCTGTCTTCTCTAATTTCTATTCACTCTTTGTTCTCACTCACCTTTTCCGAAATTTCTCCCCTTCCTCTACTTCTCACCCTATCCTAACCATTTCCTCCTCCCACCCCATCCTCCTTTTCGCACTCCTCTTCTCATCGTCACCCTTGTCCTTTTCCCTACTCCATAATCGTTCCCTATGACTTCCTCCTCCTCTTCCTCGTCTTCCTCATCAATAATCGACCAACCCCCTCTACTGGGTGTCCGAGGTGTTCCCCGAGCGAAGCTGTATAAGTGTAAACGGAGAAACAGACACACACACACACACACAGAATCTAGATATAGATGTACGTAGGCGCCGACTTTCAGTAAAAGGTACTGGGGCAAGAATTCAATTCCAACGATCCTATGATCTGATCGCCTATCCTGCCCTGTCATCCCTCTCCCCTAGTTCCCTCTTTCCTCAAGCCATTTAAACTGGCAACAGGCCCAATTGTAATTTGTTCCACCCCATTCTTCAATGTCATTCTTCAATGCAATCTGTCCATTCCCTAAGTGGTCTTCCTGTTTCATTTGTTCCAGATATTCACACGACAACCACAAATACATTACTATATAAAACACTTTTTAAATTGTATGTAGCCACTACCTATTACTAACTTTCACTAAAAAATCTGATGCCATTATCATTTATAGATACACGCAAAACATGCTAAATTGCCAATATGGCAGCCTTAAGTAGCAATCTTACTTCAACTTTTTGTTTCAGAATTACAAACACCAATTAAGCCTTCGAACTATACTGGTTCAATAACATACTTTAAAAATGGAATGCATTCAGTGCAGTGCCAATTACCATTCGAAATGCACCCACATTCTCGCCGTCATGCGCACCCATATGCAAAATCGCCGAATTTCGAAACCCCCCTTCCTCGCTGCGTACGTAATAATATTATGTCGCTGGTCACATACCATATTATGCACGAGACGATTAAAAGACAAGTAATTAATTATTATAGAGAGGAACAATGGATTTGACAAATTACTTAAGGCAATGGAGATCATTTGTTCGTAACCATTGCCGCCAAATGGCAGTAGTCAGGAACTGTTGATGACGACGATGCTGCTGCTGCTGCTGCTGCTGATGATGATATACTGCTATAATCGCATACTATATAGAGCCAACGAGATTCGTTATCGGCAGATCCAAGAATCTAATGAAACTGAGTTATACATAAATTCAAAATAAACAAGCAGTTTGGAATTTACGTTGTAAGTGACGACTACAATCTACTGAAATGCTTCGTTCAACATTGTAAGTCGAGTTCCTCGCCTTGATGGATTGATGGTTGTTTTTACGATGACTGGCATGACTAGGCCCCCTAGAATTCAGTTTAAAAAAGCTGTGTTCTTAACAATTGGTTTTTGAATCTTCAGAAGTCCAATTTTCTTCTTCTAGTTTTTCAGTTAGTACAATATAATTATTCTTTAAAGTATCAAATCATATATATACACACTGAATGAATGAGGGCCAATATGGATAACTTTCATACTCCATGCATTTCATTTCACAATTATTTGCTTAACTATTTCTTCATTCGCCTAGCACTTCTCATGGCGAAGGCGTCTGCTGTAGTTTAGTTGCCGGTAAAAGCCATTCCCCTAGTAAAATCTATTTTTAACTCCACCAATCACGCTTTTTGATTCTGAAACGCCAGCTCGGCGGCCGTCGTCTGGCCACTTTAACACAGGGCTGCAAACATGTGGATTTTTGGTTATTTTTTTTGTTTTAAAAAAAACAAAAATAGCAATTTTTGTTTTTTTGGTGTTTTAAATATATATTTTTAATTTACTAATATTACTATTATATTACTAATTGTGTTTTATTCAGTCGGAAATCAAGCTAAATTAATTATATAAACAAGTTTGAGCTCTTTTTCATGCTGTGTTTGAATCTTTTTATAACAAAACTGTTGTGACAAGATCCAGAGGAAAACTAAAAACAAATAAAAAAAGGAACTTTTGATTGTGAAAAATCTGTTTTTGCACCCCTGCTTTAACACGGCATGGGATGCGGGTAATAGAATGAATTAGATCATTTATGTTATATAATATGCATCGTTTAAGCAAAATTACTGTTGGTACATTTGCTGTTAGTTCCGTGTTAAAGTGGCTTAGCGTTTTAAGAAGCCTGAGCTAAAAATAGCTAAAACAAATTATAATGACGTTTACCGTAGAGTAATGGATGACACACTGGGGTGTGGAGCTGAGGAACCTGGTTCGAAACCCGTACCGGCGGTGTTGGTTAAATTAAATTTACACGCATAGCGTATCGGCCGCCCTTCGTGGCTACCAGCATCATTCGTTCGTACTTCCTCTGTTGTTGTTAGTTTGAACAATGAACGAAATTGTTATTATTATTATAATTGATTAAACGTGAATCTGGACGTCATCGTCGTCTGTCTAACCACAGCGTCGATAGGTAGCGGTTGTGTTACCATTGATTACATTAGTGTAAAAGGAAATGGAATCAATCTGCGCTAATGTGCATTTAAAATGATATTTGTCTCACTATTAATTGTATTAATTTAACTGCTTTCGTAATTTGTAGTAACTCTTCCGTATATGACTGAATTTAAAAGTTATTCACCGCAGTTAGATTAGCCTCGTTGGCTACCTCTTTTGAGCTCTCAAATTACCATTATAAGGCTTGGCGAGGTAAAAACGTTATCACTTCTCGGCCCATTGGCTGAGATCATAGCGTTTACTTGTCAGCTTGATACCTGATACGTACATTAATAACGGTTGCGTGACGCCGATGTTACTGGCTCTCGGCCTAGGCTGGTGATCAGGTAATCCCTGATCTGCTATCCATGGTTAAGTACGTTGTTGGCGTTGAGATGATGAGGAGAAGCTACGGTATCCTCCGGCTTCTCATTCTCCCCAGTGTCCCACACTGAGGGAGAAATTAAAAACAAAAATAAAACAGCCTAGGCTATACTAGTTATGGGCGTCCTGGTTCGTAACATTCCCTTCTGGGGAATCTCTGGAGTGGGTCTTCAGTTGTTTACTAGAGTGCTCAAAGGGACAAAGGCCTAAAGTTAAATGAAAAGCTCCGAAGCTTTTCAGAAGCTTGAAAGGTAACGTTAGACTGTAAGGCAGTGCTCAAATAGAGCATCGATCAAGGATTAGCCTCTAGGTCAGATTAGTCCAATACGCCATGCACACGCGGTCCGTGTGTGGATTTTAAGTGACCCGCAACGCAGGGCCACACCGAGGGCGGTTCTAGCGGTGCCGTGGCACAGGGCGCAAATATAGAAGGGGCGCAAATTTCAGGATGGAATAACTTTAATCATTCCATAAATTCACTTTCTTGAAAAATGTGGGAGCGCCAGATTAGGCCCTAATGCTAGGCACAAGGCACAATTATAGCTTGGTACGACCCTGTGTATCACATCAAACATTTTGCATCATTTCAACAGGACTGTTCCTGTCTCAGTCTTTCCCTCACTCCCTTCCTCCAAATGCATTAACTCCTATGTGTTTGGTTTCAAGTAAATGGCCCGAGTCAGTACAGATTGTGGTGGGGAATTCTTCTACGTCTCTCCCAGGCATTCTATAATTTTGTAATTGAAAAATTCGAGTGTCCCAAAAAGTACTGGGGTGAAACTAATGCTCTTGCCCCAGGACCTTGACAAGTACTGGGGCGAATGGCCCTGTTGCCCCTTTGTAGTCTGCCCCTATGTGCATGTAAATAAATAGTATTTATAGTACAGACCGATTGTGCAAGCTTGACTTCACCGTAGCTTGCTCAGATGGACCATTTCTTCGAAAGTCTTTACAATGTAATGGAATGTAAATCCATGAAAATTTCTCAGCCCCCACAAAAGCCACGTCAGAGAGACCAGCTTAATCACCTGCGCGTTTCTTTCCGGTGCCAGGTTGAATCTGGGGAGTGAAGCTCTGATGAGGTAGTTATGCTGTTGCGTGCACAGTGTCAGATTAGGGTACTCCATTGTTCACGTATAATGATACGCCTATACAAAGCAGACAGGCAGACTATTCTATATGCCTATGCAAAGCAGAGAGACAGGCAGGCAGACAACTGGTGTTGACCGGTAAACGCTGGTAAGCTACGTGAACGAAGAGAACTTTGCTTTTATGGGTGTGTGAGGGTGTGGCGTAGGTTTTTGCCCAAGGAGACATGGAAGACGATGTGAACGAGCTTCAGGAACCCTTGGACTGCGTGTATCAAGTGTTCTCTGAGCCAACGGTGTAAGTTTGGAGTTAATTGCTCTGAAACCTTGCAAATGCATCAACTGCCAAGGACACAAAGACGGACAGAAAGCTTGTCTTATAAGATTATGACTTGGCAGTTTTATTAGGCTTGTCTACCATAGGCTGTTTGTGTATTAGGTGCTGACATTTTTGTCAATTGAACTGATTACAGTTGGTTTTGGTTTACAATCAGTTGATGCCCTATTGGTTGAACACCTACACAATCAAAGTTACTAATTACAATGACAATTGCAAACTGTCAATCTTTGGGATATTTATCTCATTCTGACTGTATTGCTCTTGACTTCATTGACTTGCTTCTGTAGAATACACTGTGGTAACTTCATTCCAAATTCAAAATTCAAGCGCCCTTATAGCGACATGGCCGTGTTACGGCGCTTTAGAAATCGTCCGTTTAATAATAATAATTTGTTACATTAGCTTTACTGAGAGCAATTGTGCACAAGGGACTTGCTCAAGGGAGTCAAGGTCTGTACACAGTGACTGATTCCTCGGACGAGGGTCGAACCCGCTCACTCAGCGCACACTGACCGATCAGCCACCGTGCTGCACGGTATTTCGTATTATCAACGCATACAACTTGATTCATTGTATTATCAACACATACAACTTGAGTCATGCCTGGTCTTTTGCAATTGTCCAGATTTAATTAAATGTCAGTGCACAGCAGATATAATGCAGACGAAATGCGAGAGTTGAGTGTCTTGTGTTGTGTTAGGTGTTGGTCGCTACACTGAATAGCTACGAAGATCTTCTGTACTTTCTCACTCTGAATATTGACCAGGTAGGGGGCACTTTTTGGCTTCTGTGTCACAGCTTGTCAGTATGGTATAAACTAGCATTTTCATCACATTCTTTCTTGGAATAATAAATTATTCCAGTTTGACTGATGAAGACCGATAATGGTGTCTGTGGGGGAACCTGTCAGTAGAGTCTAAGAGCGTGGTACCCGGTATTGGGCTCAGGAAAAAAAACCTCTGTAGATGAAAATATTTATAATTATCCATAATTAGCCATGAGTTCTTTACATTTTTGTGACATGTTAAGTGAAACTTTATTTTTTTACAGTTTCTGTTTCAGTTTTTAAGTCACTGCTGAACATCAGTAGTATTGCATAGCTTAGTATAAATGTAGTGAACTGATTAGTGAGTAAGTATAGAATGAAATTATAGTGTGAATCAAGAGAGATTTCTGACTGTCTTTGCTGATCTATGCTCAAATAGTTATAACCATGATCTGACCAATGGATTGGTCTCCTTCTCCACATATTGTTGGTATCCAGTTCCCAGCGTTCGCCATGTGATCGACATCATGTACTTAAGCATTGTTAATGCCTATAATGTATAATTGGCTTAAATGAAGATCTTTGCGATTGTGTTGCAGTACAGGTGCACTTTGGGTCCAGGTTTAATCCTCAGTGTGTATTCTGCCATCTTATCTCATACAATTCAAGGGCAAGTCATAGTTTCAGTTTCTAGTTATATAAGATGGTCATCTGAAGTGAATACGTTTTATTTATAAAACATGCTGTCCAGAAATATATTCCTAAAGCATACTTTTATGGCTTTAAAACTTTTCCTTCTGTCAGTCAGATATGCAAGCCTGCTTCAATATATGAAGAAGAGAATTACCATTCTGATGCCCTGTTTTCTATTCCAGGGTGGACAGAAAGCCATGTCTTTAATTCTTTATTGATTAGAAGGATTATTTTCAAGTAGCTTTAATAGACCTATGCCAGTAATGGTTCACAGCCATTTGCTAATTGTTCTAACTTTGTCTGACAATTCTTTTGTTTCACTAGCATATCTGATATGTTTAACATATTAGATGGGCCAATGCAATTGTGTCAACTGATTTGTCATAATTTCTGCTTAATTAGTCCTTTTGTTGTTTGTGTGGATACTTTACTTATGTAGAACTATTTTTATTAGAGTACGAGAAAACATGGATGATCCAAATAGAGGATTGATCGAAAGCAATGGATGCTGTTCACAGGTGAATCATTTCTAATGTGTTTTAGCAGAGTCTGGAAGACACACTAATTCTGTTATCTGCTTTAATCTCTTGACTTCTATAGCACCATTATCTAAGTACCTGTGCATAACTCAAAGTAACCACCAGATGATGGTTAATTCGCTTTGAATCATGTTAAAAATCAGAATTCCATAAAAACGCAATAGGTTAAGCAAACCAAAAGTGCAAGTGGGACATGGTTGTGTGGGTGGAGTGCGGTGGTGTAGTAGCATGTTCTGTGCCTTGTAAACTGGAGAGTCACAGATTCTAATCTGCCTCAAGCCACTGCAATTTGCTCACCAACGTCATTGTCTGTGAGCCAACTTGCTCATTTTACCCCCGAATGGCATTGAAACCAATGGAGCTCCCCTGGATATCTACATTTGTATTGGATGTGCAAACACATTTGCAAATTCTGATCAGTTGTTTTCTATGGCTGCATTATATTGTCAATGCCATGCGATATATTAAGTTTATAATTCTAGATACAGAGTGAAGTAAGTCTTTCAAATAAGAAAATATTCACGACAGAGCCTGCTGCTGAGATTTATGAATGATTTCTTTTCTTCATATAATATGAGATAATGGCAGCATATGCGATGCTATTGAGTTTTACCATTTCCAACAATTCTGCAGGAGCTGTTGAATTTGTTTCTGACTGGAAATGCAGTGACAAACGTCTTCAACAATGACCAAGAGACGAGTGATGGAGATGGTAAGACGATCATTCGGAAAGGAATCGTGTCACGCTCTGAAATTGGCCTTCTGTCTTTAGCTGAATGTCAAAAGTTATCATGTGAGGTCAGTAGGATCTTTACCCATTTTCAAAAGTTTCGTTATTATTAATAATACTATTACTTGTGTTCTGTACTTAAGGTTAATGTCGGCTAAATCCAACAATACCTGTTAATAAATAGTTGGGAAAGGAGGCCTCATCTTGTGCAACTCCAATCAGCCTGTGTCTCAGAATGCTATTGCATTATGGCACTGTTGAAGATGGAAAGGTGCCAGAAAATAAAATAGACCTCATGGATGGAATCAATCCTGGTTGAGTTAATTGGTTGTTTGACCAATTAACCAACTGGCAAGAAATGATCTTTGATGTCCTCTCTGAATATTTCTAGCATTATGAATGGATTGCCATTCTATTGTTGCTAAGGCTTAATTTGTTGTGTGAGCAATACCAGATGGTGCACAACTATAATAATATACAACTGTGTCATACCATGCCAGATATTTTCCTGCCACCAAGTGTGCTATTATAGTCCCATCTGTTCTCTGGGGGCATCTGAATGATGCAAAGTGTCAAAGAGAAATTAAAGGAAGGATAGCATTAGGATAAGAAATGTTCTCAAAAAGGATTATTGAGAGGACTAAACATTAATCTGAAGGAAAGAATGATTAAGACAATGATATGTAGTGTTGTGCTGTATGGAGCAGAGACATAGACAATGAGAAAACAGAGGTAAGAAAAGACTGGGGGCTTTTGAAATGTGGATATGGAAAAGAATGGAGAAAATCTGATGCACAGAACATTAAGGAAATGAAAAGAGTGATGGAAAGGATTGAAGAAGGAGCACAGAAGCACACAATAAGAAGAGACAAAGGAATAATTGGACACACACTGACTGACTACTAAGAATGGTCTTCTTAGGAAGAATGGAGAGTAGGCGGACAAGTGGAAAGACCAAGACAGATGATGCTGGATTGGATGATGGCAGAGGGATATGGAACAATAGTTGCATCAAACTGAGTAGTGGTTTATTTGCTGTTATTTGCACTACACACAAAAGCAGTTATTTTTATATCAGTCCTTATGTTAATTTAAGTATTTAAAATGTTGGATTTTTCAAGTATTTACTGTTTTAAATTCTGTAATTATCATGTTTTAGGTTGGATCCTACCTAAAGACTCCAAAATATCCCATCTGGGTTCTGCAGATTGAGAAAAATTTCAGTGTCTTATTCTCACCCAAAAAAGTTATTCTGTCTGACTGGAAGGCAGAAAAGAAGTTTGATCTTTACTACTACAACTGCCTCAACCAGCAGACTGACGAAATAAAACTAACGATAGGTCAGTTTATATCTCATCAAATCATACAGATCTTTTACTCTCTGCATAATTAAGTTGTAAGTCCTGGTGAGCGTTATAGTTACTGACATAATGCCTGATAAAAATAGTAGTAATAATAATAACAACAACGATGGCAAGGACAGCAACAAGTAGAAATTTGTGAGCCATTATTCGTAGGCAGTCGATTACTCGAAGCAATGATTCAGAACCTCTTGGTGGAGTAGGGAGAAATGAGTTAAAGATTGGCCTATGTAAAAAGGTAAGTTTTAGATGTTTCTCAAAAGAGCAAAGTATGTTGGAGGGAAAGAATATGTCATAAGCAAGGGGTGGATGAGGTGAAAGGATCTTTGTGCAGCTGTGGTACTGCATCAGTGCAAGACTCTTCTGGCCAGAAATATATCGTCAGCACGCCAGAAATGGCCCCAGGATAGTTGTTTTACACCCCTGGACTTTGTGCTGTTCTTGTTGCCGATCTTGGATTGTCATTTATTATGCAGAAGTTGCAACAACACATGCTAACATTGACTAGATCAGCATTCTTTCATCACAGAATACATCTAATCAGGTTTTCTTCAAGTGCTGCCAAACAATTTGTCAATTACAGTTACAATGTGATATATTGAGATGAGATTGCACATGTTTCTGGCCATATTGTTGGTCATTGAATGACTTCTGCATCATTTCGACGGATTATTTACTCAAACTGCAGAATTCGTTGACTAAGTGTGATAGCAATACTTTGTTGGAGTTTTCTGTTGCTAGGTATTTGTACCAGACTTATTCGTCGGTTTTTGTCAAAGATTTAGTGCGTTTAAGGGTATTTTTGTTTGTAAGACACCTTGGCCTCCATGACTGCATCAAGCTCGTCCTTCTGATGCACTATTGAGTCTGAGTGATGCAGGTCGTGTATGCCATGTTTAACGGGTGACAGTCTACTTCTTTGTGGAGGACAGCCTAAGCGGGTCGTTGGAGTGGCCAGAAAATTCAGTCACTGCAGGCTCTTCAATCTACGGACCAACACACTTCTTGTGCCTCAACAGCGACTTAACGGACAGCGGCATCTTCTACTAGGCACTGAGGGACTACTCATCAGTGAAGTCATCGTGTTTGCAAATGCTGTCATCGATGACCTCTCTACTCTATTGACACAATTCTATTGACACAATCTGGTCCAGAGGCTTTGAGATTTCATGTCATCGATCCGCTGTTTGACGGTAATCCATCGGTTGGTTCCAAACATGTGTCACTGGTGAATCTTCCAGCTTACTGTGCATTGTTTTGCTAACTGATGTTATGTTTTCATATTTAATGACATTAAACATCATATCGACCAGTGCAGAAAGTGCCTCTGAGTAGGTCATTTGACGAGGTGCTATACAAATTCCCAGAATGAATGAATTATGATAGCAGCTCATCACTGATCAATCCTTGATTTACTCATTTGCAGTCATGAACCTTTCATATTGTGTTGGGGTTCCTATGAGCTTTTGTTTCTTATGCTTTATTCTGAAAATGGCGTAACGGGCGATTTCTAACACTACCTTTCACCTCTACATGAAAGGTTTAATTAACTCTAGTATGTTTAAATATCAATACAAGTAAGAATTTATTTTTTAGATGTTTCTGAAGTGACTATAGAAAAAGCACAACTTGCAGAATTCATTTATAAATCATATGCATGAATAATATGCTACACTTTTATTTGCATAGTTTTGATGCTGTAGATAATATGAATGCTTTTTATTGTCCACCACCTGAAGAGGACGTTGTTTCTTCAGTCGACCTCTGCATCCGAACCAAGTGAGAAGACTTATTGGAACTTCTTATTCTTAGGACTGTATCATTAACTTTCATCTGCTGGCAGTTGAGATTCCAGTTGCAAAATCAAACAACTATTAATGTATTCAGTTCATTAAATTGACTTACCAAGATTAATAGATTCTCATTTCTTTGGACCTTGAGCTGGGAACGAAATAAACCTAGGGTCCTGAACTTAGGACCAGTCAATTACATCACTTCCTTTTTCTTTCTTCACTGGCAGTCCCAAACCCCAATGCTTGTTGATGGAAGCACATCTGAAGAAACAACTGCCCCAGCATTGTTACATGGGGTCCCTTCCACAAGCTCAAACTCCCAATTGGTAGGTTACACTTACCGATTGAACTACTGTGTAATGCCTATCATAGCAATGATTTTATATAAAGACAGATGCAACAATGTTTCTAACTTCTGGCTACAGAATGACCTAAAATGTATAGATTCAGGAATCATGTTGTGAGAGATTGGTTACAGTAACTCCTACTGATTATACATTTAAGATACCTCACAATGTTATTATAGTTTAAAATAGTTTTCAGAACATAGCAGCAGTATGGAGATGTAACATCAGACTTTTCTTATGGAAAATCGTAATCCTACAGCGCCCACAAAAGCGATGTCATGGGAACCAGCTTATACACTATAGCGTTAATCAAAACAGAAGCGATAGGCAGGGTAAAAATCCAGAGAGAGAGTTAGGCAGGCAGTCAGATGACTTAGGAGGGTGGCATTTAGAGTTGAAACAGCGAGGGAGATAGGGAAAGAGGAGGAATCAGAATAGGAGTCATGAAAGAGCAGAGTTTTCAGTTTTGAGCGAAAGACCTGAATGAAGATAGCAAAAGACGCGGTTTGATGAGTTAGTAGGATGGGTCAGACATTTGTCTTAATACTTGGGCGCATATATCAGCAGAATGTCATTGAAGTTTTTGAATGATAGATAGCACTTGGCAACAGAAAGCCAATGCAGACTCGCGAAAATGTGTGAATGTTGTGGCAAACCTCCGATTCACCTAACTTATGCGTATCAGGTGAGGCGAACCCCTTACGGTCCAACACGGGGCGTCGCATGGCAGCAGCAGTTGGAGCGAACGCCCTGGGGAAACCTTGAAATCCTTCCCGTCTTCTTCTGGTACTCGCGGAAGGCCGAGCTCCGAGGTTTCCCCCGTCTTCTTCTTGATTGTCCGCTGAGTAAGACCTACTCGGTCTGGCCCAGGATTTAAGACTGTCTCGATGATAGAATCAGAGTCCTAAAACCAAAGACTAGACCTGCTCAATGACGAACAGACTTGTTTTATTGTAACGTTCAACAGAGCAAACAGACAACGAACTCTTAACTATCATAGTCATTATCGAATATCGACAACAGACTGCCAACAACTCTACTGTCTGCAGACTGAACTCAATTCTCTTAAAACTCTGATCGACGACGACTCTCGACTGAACTCTGCAGTCCCTTATATAGCTACTGGGGGTAGCACTAATTGCTACAGGGAGTAGCACTCAGTGCTACAGGGGGTAGCACTCAGTGCTATAGGGGCAGCACTGAGTGCCACTGAGGGTAGTACTAATTGCTACAGGGGGTAGCACAGATTGCTACAGGGGGTAGTATTGAGTGCTACAGGAGGTAGCACTGATTGCTACTGGGGTGTAGCATTGCTGCAGGGGCACAGATGGCCAAGGCGAACTGGGGAAAACGCCACAATGTAATGGCAGAAGACTTCTGCATGTGTGTTCTTCTACAGTATGGAAGACTTATGTGCCTGAAGTAATTTAAAACAAACTGACTTCTGTGAATAGAAGTGATTGGTAGCAAACATGAATGAATTTTTAATTTCTGTTTTAGATGGAGCAAAGCAGAGATACACTGGAATGGGGTCGAGCCCCTGATTTGACATTTTCTCTAATTTGTTGGGGGCCAATTACAGTATTTTATTTTTAAATGATTATCTGAGTACCTCAAAAATTAATGTTCAATGTAAACGTTCAATATTAGACGATAAAGTATAGTCTTCTTTCTTAGGAAATATAATGTTTTCAGCACCTCAATACTGTGTAAAATGTTCACCAAGTGCTCTCGATGCATACAGGCGTGTGATTTAAATTAGCTAGCTAATTTATTGACAGTACTTGCTAGATTCCACTTCCTGTGGATGGAATGGACAATAGGGCTTGCATACCAGGAGGCAACAGTTTTCCATGTCTCAAGGGTTGATGATTGAAAGAAATGAATGAGTCTTCTTACATTTGACTCAAATGAAACATGATACTTTGACTTTCTACCTGGCAATGATAATGACTATTTCAATCACCCAGATAATGCCAAGGCTGAATGTGAGAATAGAAGCCTTGTTTATATACTTTTTTCTCACAGGTTATACCACTATTGCTTTTTTATATTCTTATGGTGCTATTTTCAGGTGACAACTCAAAATTATATATTTATAGATTCCCTGCTCTATACTTGTAATCGATTTGTGCTTATGTGGCATCAAATATTTTATGCATTTCGTAAACCATAAATGGCATCCCTTGAAAGCGCTGTCTACTGATCAAACTGGATTTGGGCTCATCCACAGACTGTGTGTAGCTCAGAGATCCATTGATCCACCCCACTGTCCGATTCCATATGTGCGCATGTGTCTTCGTCATGTGACTGATCTGTTCCAGCTTCTTAAAGACCCAAAGTCAAGGCTTGAAACATCCATGCAAAGTCCCACCTCCGATCACTAAGGCTGTCAACGGGCACATGCTGAAGGTTGTCAATGACTGCACGTTATGTGCAGTCAATTTGGCTGCTGACTTCACTGAAGTTCTTACCAAGAATGACAAGCGAAGTAATTGGAGTATAAAAAATTATGCACTACGACATTTGGGGGCCCCTCAAAATTCGGAGGCCATGGGCTTCAGCCCCTTTAGCCCTATGGCTAATCCGGCCCTGGAGCCTCTGCGGGTCGACGGGTACCCGGGCCGTGGTTTCAACATTTATTGACAGCCTTACCTATCACACACTGTCTAGAATATTCTTGTTTTGAGCATCTCTGAGACCGCACAAGGTCTGCCTTGTGCATATTTACGTGCATAGTATTTTGATGTCGATAAGACTAATACGCCCGGTCAGCAATCGTTGTTGAATGACATCCAGCTTCTTATGTAAGGTACGCGAGTATCTAGTATTAAGCCGTGATGTTGTGTTGGAAAGTCTCCAGCTGATGACGCACAGCGTCAAATTCACAAAACTCTCACTGATATCTTTTACAAACTCCTGCTTGGCTGATCTTTTAGCTTCCTGAGGCTAATCTCTTACAATACAATACGGTTTTCAGGTTTGAGCGAAAGACAGACTCACTGAGAGAGTTGCGAAAATGAGGAGGTAGAGAGTTCCAGATGGATGGATGGACCGGAAACAGTGGATGACCGCCGGCCGAAGACAAGACTTGTACTAGGGACAACGTACTTTCCAGCAAAGGCTGGTCTAAGAGAGGAACGGCCTTTAACAGAGCTGGAAAGTGTGACCATGGAGGACAGGTAGGATGGCCGATGACCTGTACGCGCTCTGTACACGAGCAGATACGCTCACAGACAGAAAGCCAGGGTAGAGAACGAAGAGCAGGTGTGATATGGTCTCGGTAGGAGAGTCCAAGGCACAGTCGTGCAGCCTGATGCAGTATTCTAATTAGCGGAAGCAGTGTGCATCCAGGGAGGCCATAGAGTACTGAGTTGCAGTAGTCAAGGCGTGTCAGAATAAGGCAGTGTATCAGTGTTTTTAGTGATGCAGAGTCAAGAATAGAGCGAAGTTGTCGGATTCTCCGGAGATAAAACAGGCATGCCCTGGAGATTGCAGCAATTTAAGGTTTGAGAGAAAGTTTGAGTCGAGGATGACTCCAAGATCCCGAACAGTGAGTGATGGAGATTGTAGAGAAGAGGAGGTAGAGAGTGAGAGTTCAGCGCTCTAAGGAAGCTTAGAGGAGCGGTCAAACAAGATGCGCTCAGATTTGCCAGGGTTAAGTTTGAGACGCATTGACAGACTCCATCGCATGATGTCGTCAATGCAGGCACGAAGTCGCTCTGAAGCATTTGCAACCTCGTTTAGTCGCAGATGTACATAGAGTTGAGTATCATCATTCATCAACATAGAGATGGATTTCTACGCCCTGACAAGAAGCGATGGCTGAGAGTGCAGAAGTGTAGAGGATAAACAGCAGAGGCTCTAGGACAGAGCCGTGCGGAACACCAAAAAGGACAGAAGCGATGGATGATACAAGCAAGTTGGTGCGAACATATACTGAGTGCGATTAGACGCCGGTTAGAGCGGTCAGGCAGAAACCAATTGAGGATAGTGCCAGAGATGCCGAAGGAATGTTGCAGGACTCTGAGTAGGATGCAATGATATGCACAGTAAAAAGCAGCAGAGAAGTCTAAAAGTATTAAGGCAGTAACATATCCCTTGTCTGCAGCAAGGACCATGTCACTGTAGACTATCAGGACGGTTGTTTCCGTGGAATGGAATTGCCGGAATCCTGACTGAAGAGGCGGAAGCAGGTTGTTTGCAGAGCGGTAAGAGAAGAGCCGAGTGTGGACAACTTTTTCTATCATCTTAGACAGGAAGGAGGCATTAGAGATAGGTCTATAGTTAGAGGAGAGAGTGGAATCAAGGTCACTCTTCTTGAGACGAGGGCGAATGACTGCCCTCTTCTGAGAGTTAGGAAGTAAGCCAGTAGAAAAGGAAAGGTTGATTAGGAATGCAATGATGATGGCAAAGAGATGAGGCTGAGATTTTAGAAGCCAGGTAGGAATAGGGTCAAGTTCACAGTATTTGGATGTGGACTTAGTCAGTAGGTCAGCAATATAGTCAGAAGTGGCATGGTCAAAGGTTGACAGTGAGAATTTAGTAAGGATAGGTATTTCAGGAGGAGGAGGAGAGTTTACAGTGCTATTTCTGACACTGCTGACTTTATCTAGGAAAGAATTTAAAATCTCATCTGGTGTGCCGGCTTGGCAGTCTGGTGTAGATGGGTGGAGGAGAGAATTCAGGATGTTCCAGATGTTTCTGCCTCCCTGCGCATCATCAAGACGTCTAAATATGAATTCGGCACACTTCTCCCGGAAGAGGTTCAATCCAGGATTCGCGAGTTTCGGCCTTTCTCAAACGACGATACAGTCTTTCGAGTCTCCTGGCTTCCCTCTGACTTCGAGTATTCCTTGTCAAACCACGGACATCCTGTTCTTGGTCGCATGTTGATGGTGCGCAGAAGAGCGTGGCGATCCAGTAGGTCTTGCAGTGTGGAATCGCAGAGCAGGAAGATCTTTTCAGGATCAGGTGGAGTTTGAGATGTAGATGCCATTCGGAAGAGTTCGGTGGGAAGAAGGTCCTGAGTGAATGCATCCAGGTTGAAGTCTGTGAAGCATCGACGCTACACAACATCACGGATCGATGACACAGATTGTCGATCGACGCGGAAGCTGGTCAGAGAGTGATCCGAGAGACAAGGGTTGGAGATGAAAAGGTTCTGGATAAAAGCATCTGTAGGTGTGATGATGACATCATGAGTGTGTCCTCTGGTATGAGTGGGCACAGATATATGCTGTACAAAAGAGAAGGAGTCAAGCAGATGAGAGATGGCTGCAATATCAGAAAGATCAGTGTTGTCCAGGTGTATGTTGGGGTCGCCTAGTAGGTAGACAGGGTAAGAGAGAATAGATAGGTGAGATAAGAACTCAGAGAATTCGCTGAATAAGGTGATAATAATAATAATAATAATAATAATAATAATAATAATAATAATAATAACAATAATAATAATAACAATAATAATAATAACAATAATAATAATAACAATAATAATAATAATAATAAAGGCAATTTATATGGCTCCGTAAGGCGGCCATACCGCTATAAGGGCGCCTATAACTAACATTCGGGATACCGTCCGGATACGCCTTCGAAGAGAGATGAATCTTGAGCTTTGACTTGAAAGAGTCCACTGAGTCGGCCAGTCTGATGGCGGGCGGAAGACCATTCCAGCATCTGGGACCGGCGGCTGAGAAAGCTCGGTGACCGAAGCGCGTCTATCCTGCGTAGGTCGGTCTTCTGAAGCGATCTCAGCTGCAGCCCAGACGCATTGGAATGCGTCTCCATACAGTAGTTGGCAATTGCGCAGGCACTAAGACGCTTCCCAGTGAATTGATTTAAAAACAGAGTTTGTATTTGATACGGAACGGGACAGGCAGGCAGACGGTCGATGCAGGACATCACGGAGGAGCGGCGTCACGTGATCATATTTCCTCCGGTGGCAAATGAGTCTAGCAGCGGCGTTGAGTACCGACTATACACCGTTCAGTAGACAGCCACTGGCGCCGGCCAGGAAGCTGTTGCAACGGTCCACTCGAGAAATGATGAATACAGTGACGGCTGCTCTGGCAGCCTCATAAGGCAAGGAGTTTATGTAGCTCCTGATGAGACGGGAGCTGACGGAAGCAACAGCCGACTGTCCACGCGACGTGGCATCTCATGGATATGTTAGACTCCAGTACGACGCCGAGGTCACGCACCGTGGTCATAGGCGCGATTGAAGCCCCACAAACACTCAGAGCGCCAGTGTCAAGGTTGAGACACCTTTTGTTTGTCGCGCACCACAGGAAGTCGGTCTTCTCCGGATTGAGACGCGTAGAGCTGCGTGTCATCGGCACTGAAGTGAGATGACAGGTTAAGACTCATAGCAAGCTCACCCAACTCTCGAATGTCTTAAGTAGGTAAAGGATTTCATGTCGCTTGCTACCATATGATCCAGGGCCAAAGCAATACCAGCCTTCACCCCGTACAGCCCCCTCCGCCTCAAACCTACCCGACTGCATGCCGGTTTCCTAGTACCCATCAACACTATTATGTTTCTCCTACGCCCAGTCACTAGACCTACTGCTGTCCTAAAATGTTGACTCCAGTATTAGGCCTATATCGAGCTCATGTATCAGAGCCGGGTTGCATATTTCAACCAGAAAGGGTCGGTGAAGATCGATCGCTAATCGTTTAATCGATCACTCCTATGCAGCCCGCATAGCGCATATGGCAAATGGGAACGTGTAATGGTACTGTGTTACCGTACCAGTAGCGAATATAAATATTAGGCCTATATAGACTATGACTGTGCGAGTTAAGTAGTGAGATAAGTGAGGTTTCTACACGAAGTTCGACCTTTGCACTATCACATGACCTCCTCTGACGTCACCCATTGTCTCAGGCTAAACCCTAGCCCCGCCCGCCTGTCAATCATCCATTGTTATGAGGACACAACAGACCTTTGTACTGTAAACAACCTGTCAACCATCCTTTTTTAACCTGGAGCAGGCTCCGCTTTGCACTGGGCATCTGGCGCCTTATCAGTAACCTTTGTGTACAGCACCTGTCAACAACACGCCAATCACCCATTGTTTTCCAAGCGCAGGCATTCTTTGTGCTGTGATTATCTCAATGACCTTTGCCCAAGCTATAGTAGTGGGCGTAAAAGTGTTCTGATTCCATCATTGACCTGGGTATGACACATGTATGACAGATGTATTATTTTAACACCCAAATACACGCTGTCTAACCCTAAACTGGCTGCGGCGACCATACCATTAGGCAAGGAGATGTGGCAACCCTAAATTTCCATTCTTTTCAGCTTACGATTAATAATAAAAATAATTATTATAAGAATAAAAATAACAAAATAATTATATAAAATATTAATAAATGATGAAAAGTTTTGAAATTAATAAAAAGTACTAGAAATAAAAATAAATGAAATTAATAAAAATAATAATAATGAAAATTAAAAATAGCAATAAAAGGTATTAAAATTAAAATAATAATAATAATAGTAATAATGATACTAATAATAGTAATAATAATAATAATAATAATATTATTATTATTAATAATAACTAGGTACTAATAGGACTTTATCTCTGAATATTTTAAAATTTACGTGTACAGTTTGAATGTTTGGTAAGTGTGGGGTTTTGTAGAATTGGAGCGGACGCAAGAAGGAATACATAATTTAAACTACAAATTTTAGGTACGATCGTGGTTGAATTCATTCATTCGTTCATTTCCGAAATTTCATACCGCCCTTCTTCCAACATCTTTTTACTCAGAAGTGCATACACACGCCTCGACGGCGCAATTGCAGTTGCACTGCAGAGCAATGGTGCGCAAAGGACTTGCTCAAGGTCCCTACACAGTGACGCTCCGGACGAGGTTCGAACCCGCGCGCTCAGCACACACAGAACGTTACGGGCCGACCGCTCTCACCGATCGGCCACTGTGCCACGCTAATCTCTGTGACTGATGCATAAAGTTTAAGGAATTGTTGGATTGAAGAGGGCGTAACAAGTGTGTGAAAATGTAGAAAACAGCAGTTTGATACATTGAAACTCTTGTATATTGGCGTTTGCTTTAGAAGCTTCCGAATTTGTTAAGCTTCCGAATTTGTTGAATTGAAGAAGGTATAAAAACATAGGAATATGTAGGGGATTGAAGTTTGAAGCATTGAAACTGTTATGTATTGGAATATAATTTTGTTAAGTAAGTGAGTAAGAATGACAATAGTCGGAATGTAAGAAAATCTAATGAGTGGAACACACCAAACAAATATTTGTTAGTATTAGTTGGAATGTAAGAAAATTCGATGGATGAAATACACCAAACAAATACATTTGGTTAGTAAGTAAGTAAGTAAGTAAGTAAGTAAGTAATGAGTAAGAAAACCAATGGTTGGAATGTAAGAAAAGCCGATCGCTGGGATACGCCAAACAAATAAGGAACAAAGTTGATGAAAAGGTCGTTGGTTAGGACACGAAAAACAAATACAAATGGTACGTAAGTAAGAAAAGATGTTGATTGGACTATAAGAAACAAATGCACGTGATTTGTAAGAATTGCGTTTCTGAGTTTTCAATGCCGATGGTTTGCAGGAATTGAATTTCAAATTCTTCAATGTCGATGGCTTGCAAGAGTTGAGTTTCAAAGTTTTCAGTGCCGATGGTTTACAAGAGTCGAGTTTCGAATATTATTTCAATGCCGATGGTTTACTAGAGTTGAGATTCAAAATTTTCGATGTCGATGGCTTAAAAAAGTTGATATTCAAAGTTTTCATTGTCGGTGATTTGCAAGAGTTGAGTTTACCGATATTGATGAAGTTTCAATACCGTGGTTTTGAAGGTTTTCAACAGTTGTGTTTCACCGATTGATACAAAGTCTCAAAGTTTTCAATGCCAATGGTTTTCAACTGTGGTGTTTCGCCAATAGATACAAGGTTTTCAGTGCCGGTAGTTCACAAGGGTTGTGTTGGATAATGAGATCAGGGTTGCAAGACTCAACAAAAGCGAAGTTTCAAAGTTTTCAGTTCCGAATTTGTATATGTGCTAAGGGTTGGCAAGCGAATTGGTCTTGAGAAACCGTTTTTGCTTCTTTAGCGGCATGATACAGCCTCAAATTGGTATTGCGATAACAACCGGCCCCCTTATCCGCGTGAGGGTGCACAGGAATAAATCGTATGTGTTTTCAAAAAATCAATATTTTGTAAATTTGCAAGTCATGCTCTAATCAGATAATTGTCATAATAATTCATGCTCGTCAACTATTAAAAAGAAAGTCATCAGATTTTATGAATTTCGAAATTCCATAGTCTATAAAATAGAGGAAAAATTTTGAGGAATGTTGAGTGAGTGAGAATGAGATGAAGAGAGAGGGGGAGAGGAGGAGGAGGAAAGAGAGGGAATGAAATAAAAAGAAACAGAGAGAGGGTGATGGAGTGAAAGAAAGAGTGTAAGAGAGTAAGAGAGGAGAGGAAGAAATATAATTAAAATGGGAAAGAGAGGAAGAAGAAGAGAGATAATAAGAGGGAGTTGAGAGAGGAGATATGGGAGAGGGCGAGGGAGGGAGAGAGGGAGAGAGAATGCGAAAGAGAGAGTGACAGAGAAAGAACGAGAGAGAGGGGGAGAAAGAGAGAGAATGAGAGAGAGGGGAAGGACGGAATGGAGAGGGGAGGTGGAGATAGAATGGGAAAAAGGGAGGAAGGAAGAATGAGAGGGTAGAGGGAGAATGAGAGAGGAGAAAAGAGAAGGGAGAGAGGAGGAAGGAGTGGGAGTGAAAGTGAGAGAGAAAGTGAGAAGGGGGAAAGAGAGAGTGAGAACAAGTAAGAGTGGGGAGTAGGGGAAAGTGAGTGAGCGAGCAAGAGCGATCCAATAGAGATAAAGTGTCAAAGTGTTCAGTTCTGAATCGGTTTACATGCTAATTGGTGGCATGCAACATTGATTCAAGATCGTGAGTTTGTGAGTTCTCAATTTTCTTTGCACTGTCTTCAATATATCAAACCCCAGAGTTTCAATGTAACAATTCAATTCAATTTTATTTGGTAACCAAAAAACGATGAGAAAATGACAAACAATGCGTTAACATAACTGCAGGGCCGTACCGAGGGTGGCCATCGGGGCCGTGGCCCTGGACAAAATATGGAAATGGCGCAAATTTCTTGATGGAATAACTTGTTATTCAATAAAATGCACCATGGTAAATGGGTCGTAATCTTAAAAGACAATCATTAACTGATATAATTTGAGAGCTATTTTCAAGATAACTTCCAAACCAATTTAGCTGTGCGCCTCTAATTCCATAGGTACTGAGTTTTCGGATTAAAATGTTGTGATTCTCCGAATAAAACCTTAAGTTCTCGACTTCTTAGACATTGATTAATATCTTCAATCCAACTAATTCTTAAACTTGAACATCAAACTCCAATGCACAACTGTAATGCATGAAACGTCACTTTCCTATGCCTTCATATGTTTTTACATCTTCTTTAATTCAACAAATTCTTAAATAACAATATAAAAATGCATCAATTCATCAGTTTCGGTTTTCTTATTCTTCTTTGCATCATCTTCAGTACAACAAAATCAAATGTTTCAGTGTGTAAAATCTTAAGTTTTCAAATTCTCACACGAAAATTTCTATATTTATTCACCGCTCACAAATATTCAATCGCTTTCGCACATAGATATTGTGTTTTCATTTATGTATTACTTCTTGCCACCGCTCCAATTCTACAAAATCCCAAACTTACCAAATAGTCAAACTGTACTACTGACATGCATTTTAAAAATATTCAGAAATAATGTTTGATTGGTAACTAGTTGTTATTATTATTATTATTATTATTTATATTGTTAGTTTTAATTTTGAAGTTCAATTTTTATTATTATTATTTTTTATTGTTATCGCTAATTTTATAATTATTTTTGTCATTTTTGTTGCTACTATTTGTATTTTTAAAATTATTTCTATTATTATTTTTAATATCATTTTTAGTATTTTTTCTTAATTTTTATTGTATTTTATTATCTTTAGTTATTACAATTTGTTTTTTATTCTTATAATAATAAATTTTTTTTATTAATCATAAGCTCAAAAGAATGGAAATTTAGGGTTTGCACAGCCTCCTTGCCTAATGGTATGGTCGCCGCCGCCAGTCTGGTGTTAGACCGCTGTATTGAGACGTAAAGATAATGTGCACTTCTGAGCCAAAAATGTTGGAAGAAGGGCGTTATCAAATTTCGGTAATAATAATGTGTCATACTTAGGTCAAAGTTTTAAATGTGTCTCGCAGATGCCGCACTACCACCATTACTGAACCTTGGGCAAAGATCGCTTAGATAAGCACATGACAGGGATCTGTCTGCGCCAGGAGAACAATGGATGATTGTCAGGTTGTTGACAGGTGCTGTACATAGAGGTTACTGCTAAAGCGCCAGATGCCCAGGGCAAAGTACAGCCTGCTCAAGGATAACAATGGATGATTGACAGATGTGCGTTGATAGGGTTCAACCCAAGACAATGGCTGACGTCATAGGATGTCACGTGACAGTGCAAAGGTCAAAGTGAAATGAAATTCGTACTAAACACCACTGGCCCAGGATTTCTGTAGGCAAATGCGATGACTCTGCATCATGGCGGCGATAAATCTGTATCATGGCCACGACCAGCATGATCTCTTTTAGTAGGAACTAGGAAGGCTGGCAGCATGATTGCTAAGGAAATGACGGTCGATCATATGCTTAACCGATTTACCGCTATGCAAACTAATCATTGTATTGTGTCCCCACTACCAGTAGTCCCAACTGAGAAAGAATTCTGCGCAGGGACAAAACTGATGAAGAATTCGTAATACCAACTGCTTATATTGTTTATAGGAAAGACGAGTCTTGTATACCGTAATCATTTTATGTTGGTCAACATGTTTCAGCACTGCTTGCTTCATGTCTTCGCAGCATCCTTTCGCTCTGAGCACAGTATGACATGGCCAGGGTGTATAGCGTGTATGAGGTTCTTGAGCGGATAATCCGGCCCTAATCCCATGTCGAGTCTATACATCCATGTTGCAAACCTTCATAAAACTCGTAGGTTCGTATTCGTGCTGAGCCATATCAATTCGTTCTTCGTTTGCGACGTTTGGTTCAGCTGGAATCTTCGAGAGGTGAATCAGGTTTGGCTACATCCAATGGTGGCACACGCATGCAGGGCTCGAAGGCATCGGAGGCGAACGATTCCATCTGCACGCCGTGGAGACGGGTGTGTATACCACCAGTGACACGTCATCAGCGTAGGCTGCAGGTGTGACTGTGCGATGCCAATCTGATATGCAACGAGCGTGTATCGTGAGCTGCGTGATGTTACTGGCAATAGACGATGAACTATCCGATGCCTTCGAGCACTGCTGTACGTAATTTGACATTGGCGAATAGGCACATAATGTCAAATGGCATACATAATCGCTGAAATCACGCGACGCATTTGGAAGTAGGTACGTAACGTATACGGCAATGTCTGAAAGTTTTGCTCCAGTGTCTCATGCAGCCAATTCTGCGTAAGAATTTATTTCTATCAAAAGTTGCCATCGTAGTGATTCGATGGGACGAGAACCTGTTGATTTATCTTGTATTATATCGTCTGTTTGGCATCCTTCAATGACTACCTTTGTCTCATGCAATATGAAACAATTCTAACAAAGCTGGAAGCCAGGAGCAGATGCTGCAAAAATCCATATGTCCATTTTTTGCAAGCGCATAAACAGTTACATGTAATTCGCTTTCATTCTGGTGACCTCTCTAGCTACTGTAGGCCAAGGAATCTGGTTCCTGCTGTATGCATTCCCCTTCTTTGTCTTCAAACCATCTTATATTACATAGCAACATTTTCGACATGAAAAATAATATTATAATCAGCCTTTCAAAGTTTATTTTTTATTTAATATTACTGACTCTTAACTACAATCAAGTTAAAGTACAGGCATCGATATATTGCCGTGGCCTAGGCCTACTTATCATTTTGTGCTATAGCAGACGCCCATTCCCGTCTAAGAGGTAAGCCTGCCGATTGGGGTGGGCGTGTGGAGCAGAGGCAAATGCCCAGGAGCTTGGTGATTTCTAGGAGCCCGAGCCGGGCCCGTAATCAACTCATGAAGAATATTATAGCCAATTAAACAAAGTTTATGATTTATGCCTTTTAATATTACTTAGGCCTACGATTAACTACAACAGTTGAAATTTAAAGCATCTTAATAATAAACTTACATTTCTTACAAATAGGACGAGCTCAATTCCGCCTAAGTAGCTCGTGACTGCTCTGCCAATAAGGCCCTAATTCTTTATGCCCGTGGGTCCTAAATTTCTCGGCCTGTGGGCCAGGAATTTCACTGTCAATGGGCCCAAAATTTCTGTTGGCGGGCCTGTGGGCCTGTATACGTAGCCTACTTCTGCAATTGTCGCTGCCTCGCTGGTTAATAGTAATTTAAAACGGAAGCTATAAAATTAAACTATAATAATATAATTCACTAGATTAAAGAGGGTTCAGCCAACTGGGCTACGTACATTCAACTTATCATTAGGCAGTCTTTTTAAACCATCGACATAGTATTAGGTGAAGCATAGCTGTCAGAGAATAAATCAGTTCAATTTGCAGACTTGGCATATGAAATAAGTTTTCATTTTTCAAACAAGTTTGCAATGTTGTGTAGATTTAATACGCATTTAATACGGTCGGATTAAAAGACGATGATGGAGCCACAGACGTTCCAACTGACTTTTATGACACAGGTCTGCTGGCTGTAGAAGCAGCAGAGTTTAGAGAAGGTTGCGGCATTCGCTCAACAATTTGCTTGGCCGCGGATAAGACACCAACAGAGTGACGTCGTTCTCGTCCTATTTGGCCTACTTGCGGTTGCAAAGTGTCTGCAGTTCTTATTGCTCAGTTAGATAGATATGGCGTGCGCAGGCAATATACAACTTTACATGTTGGAGACGTTGACGCAATCAATGCCGAAGAGGATCTGCGACTGCATCTGTGACTGAGCTCGCTGGCACTGGTGAACACGAATATTGGTGCTCAGATAGGCCTACCTTATAAAAGACACTCCGAAACGATTGTTGGTCAAAGGCGGTGTTGACAGAGTCTTTGATCACACGGAAGTCTAAACTAGGTGAGTCAGCTTAGGCTATAATTTATGCCTTGTTGACTCCTCTTCTCGTAACTCATGAGACTTGGGTGATAGAAACATAGCCTATTGCTACGCGTGACACTACTGAATTTCGTTGTAGTAATTAAATTTTAATCTAAACTAACCGTCACGTTTAAAGCACCGAAATATGTTCATACGTAGGCTAATTTTTGCTGGTTAACAGCTTCAACAATACACACTGGCGCTTTATTTTAGTGGGCCGCAGTCTATAATTATTCGCCATTATTTGCTATTCCCTTTAAGTGTCTGGATAACAAACTGTTTGACTTCCACCAGCTAACGACTGTTTCAACGATTCCATTAATAGGCTTACATAACATTTCTGTTGGTAAGCCTTCAGAGATTTTGCTTTAACTTTTTTCATCTCCTAACAATGACGCACCTCGAATCTCCCATCACTCGATGTTACACTCACCAGCTATTCATCATCCAACCACACATGCAGTTCTTCTAGATATTCATTATAAAAATGAGGTTTTGGATGAGAAGAACGTGTGCCCATGGGTGATAGCATGCAGTCATTGTTAGCCCTAATTTAGAGTTTCGAGTGACTTTTAAGTTTCCTATATGTAAATCGGTGGAATTGTGGAAGTCCGTTCTCCCATTCCAAGGGGGTCTGACGCCACCGCATGCACCTGTACCCCCTGAACTCTTCAAGCTATCCAACCCTGCTTCTAGTCCTGCGCCATCTCATGACCACTGTCATCAACGATTTCCACCGTAGCATCACTCTGTCTCCTCGGTATTACCTCCCCGGATATTGAGGTGCGTACAAACGGACCAAGCAACCTGGATAGAGCGGACTGGAGTTGATATTGCTCCTAGCTGTGATAGGCTGGTCTCTTTGACGTGACTTGTGTGAGACTTAGAAAGTTCGGAAATAATAATTTCGAAATATTACCATAGTAGGCCTATTAGGTACAACGTAGTGGCAGAAAAATCATAGGTTAATTATGAATAATTAGCTGTTAACCCGTGAAAAATCACATGTCGTTTGAGCCGCTAAGTATTAGTGGTTCGCTTATGACGGACAGACAAACACGTGACGTATGTAATTATTATTGTTGATGTGCAAGACTTAGGTCGCGATTCCACGTGATTTATGATTATTATTATTATTATTAAGCCTATTATTATTAAGCCTATTATTATTAAGCCTATTATTATTATATTTATTAATTTCATTATTATTAGTAATAGTATCTTTAGTATTTCTACTACTATCTCCACTACTTCCAGGCCTTCCCCACTTCCACATCCACCATTTTCACTATTACCACCACTTCCACCACTACTTCCCTACTACTTCCAATACTACTTCTAGGCCCTACTATTAGGCCTATGGGCTATTATATAAAAACTATTATAATTACTATTACTACATATTTATCATCTGCACCCTATAGGCCCTAAGATGAGCAAGCAACAACCGATTGAACTGAGCAATTGTATCTGAATTTCTTGCTCAAGGACCCTGCTAATTAATCGTATCGATGGAGGTCCAATTTAAACCTGCGATCTCCGTCTGACAAGGCAAGCGCTCAAATCAATAGGTCTATGTTTGGCTGCCGTGAGTGCCGTGATATCATCTAGCTTAAGATTGTATAATATACTGGCACCAATTTCGATTAATCTCCGATTATAATAATTCAATTATATTGCTGCAGAATCACGTTGATTTTTAAAGCCAAGCTCTACCGGTCATTTGTGTGGCTTTTCAAAGTCAATTGTAAATTACTAACAAATGTAATTTTGGTGAGTAATTTAATCGTATTGTAGAATTATGAATAGTTTCGAGGAACCTCCAGGAAACACATCCGAACTTTTTCCGTGCCAGCAAAATGCAACAGAGAAAGTTGATTCCCAAAAAAGTTTCAGAGAAGTGAATCTGACCGTCCTATCGTCTGCGCAGGTCTTCGTAATTGTGAAGTGCACTGTGATGTTGAGTGTTATAGTCATTGGGGTTTTCGGAAACTCTTTGTTGTTAGCTGCGTATAGAACAACACCCAGTCTTTGGACGAAGTCTAATATGCTTGTTGCAGGCCTTGCCGTTATCGATATTATTCACTCTGGACCAACACTGATGTACTACGTAACGTACCAGCTGCTAATCTACGTTTTCTACAATGATCCTTGCAAATATCGAACTCTTGTTGCCGTATTTACTCCTCTTCAGAGAATGTCGGTAAAAGTCACTCATGTGAACTTCATCGCAGTTGCTTTAGATCGATACGTTGCTGTTGTCTATCCAATGCACTATGAAACAAAGATCACGGAAAGAAAGATTAAGTTCGCTATCGGAATTTGTTGGCTCTATGGAATTGTAGTGACACTTGTCTTTTATTGCTGGCTGATAAATGCGAACTGGTCTTCATGCAGTTCGAAATATCCTACGGTACTATTCGTTGTCAGTGACCTCACTGATTATTCGTTGGTGTCGTTAGTCTTGATTGCAGTCTACGGCAGTATACTACTGGTTGCAAGAAGACAGCAGAATAAAATATTTATTGACGAAATACCTATGGCCATACGTAATCAGAATGGCAGCAGTAAAGAGATAAATACTGAAGCGGACATAATCGCGAAGAAGAAGCGTAAGGAGTTCAAAGCTACTCGCATGACAGCCGCAGTCGTTTGTCCATACGTGATTTTCTGGTGTCCTTTCCATGTAGGAAGAGCACTGCAGGCGGCTGGTATACCACAATACTACATTACTACCATACTGGACATAGGATTGGCTCTCGGCTCTGCAATCCAAGCCGTTGATTGGATCATCTATGGAGCCATAAATAGACAGTTCAAACAAGCATTTAAGAGACTTCTTAAATTGAAAAGCAGTCCTGATCAATTTCAAAGAGCGGTTTTGAAGGAATACACAGGACGCGAAATGCATCATAGTGCAGAATAAGTTAAATGACTTATGAACACAGACAGCTAGTTTGGTGTTCTTAACAAAAGTTACAATAACTTCTATTCTTTGATCGTAGGAAACTAAAAGTCTTTTGACATTGCCAGGCCCGGTCCGAGGCGTAGGCGAAGTAGGCGGCTGCCTACGGCGGCAAATTAAGGGGGCGGCACTTTTAAGATATGCAATAAAATCTGCCCAGGAAAATAATGTACAGTATTCATATTTAATAATATTTTTACTGCACTTTGTCTTTTTGGAATTGGTTAACAGAAAATATATAATTTTCGGAATTTATTTTCCAATTCTTTTCGTCGCATGAAGTATTGTTGATAACACTGAATTTAGCTCGGCATAGAGTAGCCCTACAGTAAAACGTACGTCATATGTTCAAAACGTCATAGCGTCGTCAATTTCCGGCTTCTGTTTATCAGTATAAATCAAAGCTAATTTAGTACATTTCATTCACTTGTTTTATTTCTTTTAAAAATTTCATAACTTTAACCCAAATGGCGGATCCAAAACGTAGTGGAAGAAAGAGACAACGATTGTCTGGGTCAGAATATAAAAAAATAAGGCTCATACGTGAATCGGCTGCAGCTAAACAGAAAGACGCCATCCTCAAGTTTACTGAACCTAAACTTCTGGCATCTACTGAGGCGCCTAATGACAACGAAGACTCCTCATCCGACCACGAAGAACAAAATCTAACTGAGGAATTCAAATTCGGCACAGAGGAGCAAAATGAATACAGCGATAATGAAGGTAAATTTAACAATGATAAAATACAATGTAGCGTAAGCGTTATCAACTGCGTCGACTGTTTAAGTGATAAGCCTACAGGAAGGCCTACATGCACATGCAAAGATGTACAAAATGTAAATGCTGAGGATGCAGGCGTTGCTGATAAAGGGAACGCTATGGTCGTTGAAGACGATCATTTCAACAACATGAATGACATGGTTTCCACAGATCCATCTCACTGGCCTGCAATAAATGACAGATCGCGAGTCTGGTTGGTGCAATGTGGTCCCTACCAACATAATGTGACTGCGTTTCCCTTAGACAAAGAAGGTAGAAAATTTTCGTCATTTCATTTCAATCGCCGAATGTCAAACGGCGAACAAGTTAGGCGATCTTGGTTGATTTACTCCAATGTACGTGATGCTGTGTATTGCTTTTGTTGCAAATTGTTTTGTGCAAATAAGTTCTCTCTCTCGTCTAATGAAGGCTGTCGAGACTGGAAAAATATGTCTCTTATTATTAAAAGACATGAAACCTCAACATCCCACATCAATTCTTATCAAGACTGGAAAGAGCTGGAATTGAGAATTAAGGGTGGGACAACAGTTGATGACATTAATCAGAAAATGATTCAATCTGAGACGCAACATTGGAAACAGGTTATTGAAAGAATCATCACGTTGATTAAGACCCTGGCTGGGCAAAACCTAGCCTTAAGAGGGACTTGCGAAAAACTGCATGAGGCGAATAAGGGAAATTTCCTAGCATTTATAGAATTTTTGGGAAATTATGACCCTGTTATGAAAGAACATATTCGACGAATAACGTCAACGGAAATTCACAACAACTACCTCGGAAAACACATACAGAATGAAATCATACAACTTCTGAGCGACAAAATCAAGCGTCATATACTAACAGAGTTAAAACGGGCAAAGTATTATTCGATTATTCTTGATTGTACCCCAGATATTAGCCATAAAGAGCAGATGACAGTGATTTTTAGATTTGTCTCAACATCTAAATCAGTTGAGGTTACAGTTGCTGAACACTTCGTGGATTTTCTTGAATTGAATAGCACCACTGGTGCAAATATGACGGAAGTTCTGTTCAAGATGCTGCAAGAACTAGATGTGAATATTGATGATATGAGAGGGCAATGCTACGACAATGGGACGAATATGTGTGGTCAGCACAATGGTGTCCAAGCCAAAGTTCGTGAGAAAAATCGCCGTGCATTTTTCGTACCATGTGGTGCTTATTCGCTCAACCTAGTTTTGAACGATGCAGCAAATTGCTGCCTGGACGCTGTTGCTTTCTTTGACTTAATTCAGTGCATTTACGTCTATTTCTCCGCATCAACTCACCGCTGGGACACACTGGTAAAGCACACGAGCGACTTCACTGTAAAGCCGCTAAGTGCCACTCGCTGGGAAAGTAGGGTGGATGCTGTGCGAGCAATTCGGTTTCAAATTGGAGAAGTTTACGATGCACTGCTAGCATTAGCCCAAGACAACACCTTGACCAGTGCATCTGGGGTCAAAAGCCGTTCAGAAGCCAAAGCAATAGCTTCTAAAATGGTTAATTTAAAATTTGTTTGTTCTCTGGTGGTTTGGCATGATATTCTATTTGAAATTAACGTTTGCAGTAAGTGTTTTCAATCAGCGACATTCAATTTGCCTTCGGCACTTAAACAGTTAGAGAGTACCAAACTTTTCCTTCAAGAATATCGATCTGACACGGGATTTGCAGCAGCGCTTGAAAAAGCCAAGGAATTGGCGACTGAACTTGAAATTGACGGATTGTTTCCTAGAGAAGAACCTGTGCGTATTCGAAGGAAAAGTAAACAATTTCAGTATGAATCTCGTGATGATCCTATAATGGCCCCGGAGCATAACTTCAAGGTCAATTTTTTCAATCAAATAGTGGATACTGCATTGCAGGCAATAAATGAACGATTTATACAATTGTCAGAACATAATCAGCTATTTGGTTTCCTTTACAATATTGGTTTATTGAATCTGCAGACTGGGGATTTACTCAAGCAATGCAAGGAACTGCAATTGGCACTTACGTCCTGTGATGGCCAATCAGATGTAAATGCCATTGAACTCTGTGAAGAAATAATAGCCTTAAGAAGACGCCTTAACATTGAAAGTTGTGATCCACGCAGTGTGCTTGAACATCTATGCAAATGCGATGTTGTTGAATCATTCCCAAATCTCTATGTTGCGCTTCGAATACTTCTAACGTTGCCTATAACAGTTGCCAGCGCTGAACGAAGCTTTTCAAAGTTAAAACTCATAAAAACATATCTGAGATCACAGATGTCGCAGGCTCGCTTAGTTGGTCTGGCCACAATTTCGATCGAAAAGGAAATTGCAGATCAAATTAATATGGAAGAGGTCATTCAAGAGTTTGCCGCATTGAAAGCCAGAAAAGTGAATTTCTCATAAATAAATTACCACGGTAAATATATATTGATTATAATGCTAAATATTGCAACTTTGTCAATCGTTAATAACATTAGTATAGTACTTTGAAACACATTATTAGTATTACACCTGTTTGTGTTACTGTCACAAATTGTGTGGGGCGGCAAAATTACATGTCGCCTACGTTAACAAAAACCGTTGGACCGGCCCTGGACATTGCAGCTTTTAAAATGTCGACGCTTTTGGGTGCTTTTATAAATGACGTCACGCATCTATGGGAGGGACGTCAGACATTTTGTGATGATGTGTGTCGAGAGTAGGGACTGAGGCAATGCGACGTCACATCAAAACTTTAAATATTCATGTAAAAGTCACGTTCTACTTCTAAATAATAGTAATAAAACAGTTTTGAATTGCTATATTGTAACTAAACAACAATATTAACTTGGATTATGATACCAAAAGATTAATTTAAAACTGACAAATTGATAGTGTGTTTCCTGACTTTGGGTCTGTGGGTTCCACTAAATCTGCAGCACTTATAGATTTGGCTCGTCGCTAATTATAAATTGTTGAACGTGAGCCTTTTGTGCGTTTTGTGCCGTTTGTACTAAGAATCCCCTTAAACCCGCGTTCCGTCAACACTATAAATAGACTAGAAATAATAACCTAGGCAGACTGACTGGCTCATCATGGGTCAGACGGTACCCTCCGAACATCAGCTCTGGCACTATGGTACTCAGTAGCTGAATACCTTGCACAGGTATTGGAGCGCTCGGCCCACACGGACCTGGTAGATGTCCAGCTCAATGCAACAATGAGAATTGTAACAGGGACTGTACGAGCCACTCACACGCCCTGACTTCCTGTTCTCAGCAACATCGCGCCCTCCAACATCCGCCGTGCTGAACTGAATTCAAACCTCTTACACATGACACCCAACCAAACATCCTCTATGCCCTCTCGACGGCGTCGACGCCCGTTTTCCTTGATCACCCTCCTCCAGACGGCACCAGCGGCCGCTCTCTGGAAGGCAGAGTGGGCGGCAGAGGCTGCCCACTCAGAGCCTCACGCGTTGAAAGACGTAATCGCAAAATATTGCATGCTGATATACCTTGATTGAATAACAACACCGGTGGCTTGCTGTTGTACGTGTGATCGTATCACGATCTTATTATTAAGATAATTATGTCATTAACAAGTATCGAATTTTGCGTAATCGTGATTGTTATCATTTTAAAGTCATGCCTGATTTATGCACAGCCATGAATTGGCCAAAACACCCACTAAACCACTCACCAAACAACCCACCAAATAGCCCCGACAAACTTCCAACCAAACCACCCACTAAACCATCACCAAAATACCCACTAAACCGTCCACCAAAACACCAACCAAAACACACACTAAATAACCCACCAAACCACCTATTAGAATACCAATTGAACCACCCACCAAACCACCTATCAAAACACCCACCAAAGCACCCACAAAACACCCACTAAACCATCCACGAAAACACCCACTAGAATACCCATTGAACCACCCACCGAACCACCTACCGAAACCCCCACCAAAATACCCACTAAACCACCTACCAAGCCACCCGCCGAAAACCCACTGAAGCACCCACAAAGACACCCACCAGACCACTCACTAAATCACCCACCAAAACACCCACTAAACCACCCACCAAACCACCCACTAAATCACCCACTAAAACAACCACTAAATCACCCACTAAACCACCCATCAGAATACCCATTGAACCACCCACTAAACCACCCAACTAAGGTCACACCATAGCACCCACCAAAAACCCACAAAGCACCCACAAAATACCCACTAACCCCACCAAGCACCCGCTAGACTACCCAAGAAACCCTCCCCCAAAACCCACCAATGCACCCACGAAACCACCCACCAAAACATCCAGCAAACCACCAACCAATGCACCCACCATATTCGCCAATGTACCCACCAAAGCGTATTGCATCGTTTACAGTAGCTACCAAACATTTGCAGTTGTCAACCACGGATATAGGACAATTACCCCCCGGACAATTACCCTCGTACAAATTACCCTCCGGACAATAACCCCCGAAAAAATATAACGCAAATACCCTTTGATTCAAATCAGTAGATAGGTTGCAGACAATCAAACAACAATTAGGCTGATATCACATGTTGACACATCCTTTATATACCTTTTGATTTTAATCTTGTATGTATGTATGCATGCATGTATGTATGTATGTACGTATGTGTGTATGTATGTATGCATGCATGTATGTATCAGAGGTGTAACAAAGTTTTGAAAAATGGGGGGCATAATTTTCCCAAAAATTGTGTGCGCCAAAAATCCCCCCACCCACTTTTTGAATTTTGGCCCCCCATAAATTGTTTTAAAATGGGATGGTATAAATTATCTTAACAAAAGTCATATGATCATAATTACTCCATAGAAATGAGTTGTGCACGACGCTTTTAAAGCGTACACTATAAAGTGGGCCTATTATTTTGTACAATATACAGTGAAATTGCATACAAATTAATCTTTCCATCATCATGAGGCTGGTAACATGATCATTGCAACAGCGTTCATCATTCATTCTCGTAGCACCCATCTTGAATGGTCAGGTCAATGTAGGCCTAACACTCATTTATTGAGAGATCACTTGGTTGGCACATTGTACTCAACAGCAGAGACTAATTTAGTATTGCCGATTTCCAAATTAGTGAGTTTTTCGCCCTATTCAATATCCGGGGTCATCATAGTCAACGGGACTACTTTAGATTCGTAAATTGGATTCTTGGGATACGATTTTTGTCATACTCAGACTGCAAAAATGGAAGTCATGGTCACGATTGTAGACTAGGGCCGAATGACGGCTGGAAGAAAGACCGATCGCGCACTAGACTACGTAGAACTATATAGATCGCCACAGTCTTTCACCAGCCTCCATCACCAACAGAACAACTGCATGAAAGTCTTCCATGCTAGGAACTTCTCAATATGGCGGAGTTGGCTAGGAGGTACATATTCCAGCAGACATTTCCAATCAAATTTGTGTCCTGGCAGGGATCTGAAACCCGACTTCATGATTGTAGACCAAACACTGGACTATTTTCTAAGCCAATGATGAATATTTTACTGTCAGAAATTGTCTATATTTTGGGTAGGAACAAAGTGATACATCATATATGAATGTGTAACTAAACATGCCCTATTCTTCTTTGTAAATTTGTAAAAAAGTTTTTGTACCTGCAGTAAGTAAGCACAAAACGTAAAAACAAACTTTTAACTGTTGGAAATTTATTAACCCACAATACCTTAATCATCAAATATAAACAGTTATTGGAGAAACATAAAAATAGAATCGATTTGGGGGAATATGGGGGGCGCTGAGCACTAAAATCAGGGGGCTTTACCCCAGTTTTATAACTGGGGGGAGGTGCCCCCCTACCCCCGCTTGTTACACCCCTGGTACGTATGTATGTATGTATGTATGTATGCATGCATGCAGCTTACATGTTTGTATGTATGCATATCGTGTCTTACTCTTATACTATTCGGAGGGTTTATTGTCCGGGGAGCTATTTGCATCGGGGGTGCTTGTCCAGAGGTAATTGTCTGGGGGGTAATTTGTACGGAGGTAATTGTCCGGGGGTAATTGTCCTGTTACCGTCTACCACCGTATCCCAAAATTCCCAGAAATCTGATTAACATGCGCCAGGCTGACTTGTCATTCTTTCCATATACCTATTGTTAGATTTGCTGAGACGAACGTCGCAAATTCCTGACCAGCGAACCATCAGCTTAGGCGATCTTGTCGCATCGATGCCTTTAGATATGAGAGAATGAGCTTCAGCCTTCAGCTTGCTACAGGAACGCTCACGACTGGCTATTGTTAAAAGAATTTACAGAGCCCTGCTTAAATTTGTAGAGATATCACCACCATAAGATACAATGACAGAAATAAGATCCAAGGGCGTCGATGGTAAAGCGTCACCTCTCGTAGTAAGCAGCATTTTACATTCGCAAATTTCATCGAACAGTTCTTTCCCATCAATATCAGTGTCATAAAAAATTGATCAAGAACACACTTGCACATATATATAGAGCTTTCATTAAAATTTCATGTTGATCGCCATCGTCTTCTGATTCATGTAAATCAGTGGTTCTCAACCGGTGTGCCGTATCAGTGCGGCACAGTGGTGTACCTCAATTAAAATCAGATTCGAATGAAGCTAAAGTCTATTTTAACAAAAAGGGGAAACGTTGCTGTTTATCAGTCTGTTAATATTTTTTAATGATTTATAATTTCATAAATTTATAATCGAGGCTTTCGCTTTATTTAGCACTTTAGATGTAGGGCATAGCCGCTGCTAACAAAATGTATGTCTGTCTGGTCTTAAAATTAAAGTTAAACTAATGTGCAGAACTAATTTTTCAAGATTCATTGGGAACGTTTAGCATAGCATCATTCATGCAATTATCAAATTATCAAAATATATGTGTAAAATCGATCGATCAAACAATTAATTTGTTTATTTGTAGCTACAACAAACATCAAAGATAAAGAACCCCAAAGGGTATACCCACTCTGTATACGGTGTGACCGAGCCAAAGAAGTATCACTTGATACTTCGAAGGCTAAGCTTAGTTATTGCAGAATTTCTTCAATAGTGTTGAAATGTTAAGCTTAGAAATGCTCAGCGTAACAAACAATGTTAATTACTTTTTGTAACGTACATAAAATATCTATTAATTAAAGTAGGTCTATACAGTGGCCTAGCGATGCAAATTGCCGCCTTGGGCGAAGGTACAAATGCCGCCCATGTCTGTAATTTTCATCACTTTATTCCAGTGTTGTATGCAAGACTTTAAACTTCAAGACCAAGACGAGACCGAGACAGTGAGATGACGAGGCCGAGACAGTGAGGTACCGAGACCGAGACACTAGGTTCAAGACAGTTCGAGACAGTAAAAGACAAGCGATCCTATTTAAAAGGCTGTAAAATACAAATGTATCAGTTTTCGGGAATAAGGTTAATTTGTAATTTCAATTTGAAACTTAATTATAATGCATATCGTACCAATTCCCAAGAACATTTTTTATATTACCGAATTTTATCTGTTTCGATATTTCTTCTTCGGCCTATCTTCTGACTAGTTATCAAGAAAGCACGTCTCAAAACTTCTAGACGATTTTAAACAATCAAATTCGATACCAAATACCAAACGAAAGTATAAATTTGTGCATATCCTTACTCACGCTGAGAAACTCGAAGTTGTTCCGATCGTTTCGGTTATGGTGGTTTTACATCAATGACAAACTAATAGTCAATTGTTTGTCAATAGGCCTAACTTCAAATTGCGTAAACGCAAACTTCGCAATTTCAGGCTCTCTCTCAGACATTTTTTCACTTTAAGACAATTGAATTGATTTCAGTATCATGTGACTCGCGTTTAAACCAGAATTACCGTTTCTCGTAAATTCCGGTTTCAGTTTCTAGCACAAAATTTTAAGACAGTTAGCGCGAAACTTATCGAGACCGCCTGTTCGAGACAGAACAAGCCTTTCACTTCAAGACAGTTTTTAAAAATTAGAGCACTACCTCGACACCGAGACCGAGACAGCAGGCTTCCGAGACCGATACCGAGACACTAAAAACTGTCTCGAGACCATACATCTCTGCTTTATTCTTATGCATATCCTGGGATATGCACAAGGGGAGATAGGCCTAAGACGCTTGTTTTGAGTGTTTTCATTACACATTATGATTATTCAATTCAGCATACGATTCATTATACAGTTAGTAACAATATCAGCATGTGTTGTCAAAATTAAAACTGTTTGACTAATTAAAATGCGTTATCATGTGATATAAAAATAAGAAAATAGAATAAGATAGTATTAATTACGAAATAAACCACTAATAAAGCAAACAAAAAGCAAGCCTCACTAAAAATGGGAACTAGATTGATATGAAAAAATCTTGCCTATATGGAAGCTGGACGAATTAAAAGAATGGTACAATTCAGCTTCTAGCCAAACATAATTCTTTTCATCAATCCAACTACCATTTTAAAACCGCAAAATTATCATCACAACCGAACACCATTCAATCTGCGTACTATCGAACATTCGGACTATAGACACACAGCCATGACGGATACGGTACAGTTTCATACTTTCATTCCCACTAAAATAATAATTATTAAACAACACAGATATATAATCTATGCTGTAGGTACTTGGCACTGTGCAGTCCTACTTTCTGGATAATTCTGCTACTAGACGCCGCCAATTTAATCTAATATACGGCCTCTGGCATAGGTGATAGGTGACATAGGAAGTCTCCTAAGGTGCCAAATTTAGGGGCGCCGAATTTTAGAATTAATAAGGTTATGTTTTTAGGAATAACATTTTATGATGATAAAAAAATAAATTCATAAATGTTTGTTTCCTCACTAAGCAGATAACCCAGTGTGAAACCGAAATCTGTCCCCTTGTTAATAGAACTAAGGCCTACATTTGAGCATCCTTTGCTCCTCCTAAGCCCTAATAATTAGTTACTAAAAGCTAATTTTAGGTCAAATCCAATTCCAACAACGATATTCAATCTCTTAACACCTCATTCAATTTCCCGCTCTTTCCCTGTTAATTTTCCTATTCCAGAATCGTCTGTAGGCCTATATTTTTACCAAAAAAAACATTTTCATGTGCCCTCGTGTGGTGTGTGCGTCTGACCCCATATTTTCTCATATCTTACTGTTTTTGCAACGGGTTGGGGCGCTCTTAAATAGATGACTGCCTAGGGAGCCAAATTCCCCGAGGACTGCTCTGATGTCTATAAACATTATAAACGTTCGATCATTTCGATGGTACTTCGGTATATCGTAATTATGTTAGTTTTTAGTCGAGAAAACGCTAAAAGCATTGTGCCAGGCTTAGACAAGGGCAACACGAATCTTGAAGTATGCAACCTAAACAACAATAATTTTTTATTTATTTCTTTACTGAAAATGCCGCCCCTAGGACAAGAGCCGACTGAGGCGGTTCGCCCCCTCGCCCCCTCGCCCTCCCCGTCGCTACGCCACTGGGTCTATACATAGGCCTACTTACTAAAAATGAAACCTGTTATGTTCAGCTCAAAAGTTGTGTGCGTTAAGTTAGCTTGTCTCATGCTGTCCAATGTACGTTTAATGAAACCAAATGTATAGACCTACCTACAAAGTTGTACCTATTTGAAAGAAAATATTTAATTTCTCATAGTTAGTTTGCAAGGAAGATGGGAAAATGAATCTTAGCATTAGACCGGAAAGACATCAAAGAATTGGCAAAACGAACGAACTGAACTGGAAGTAAATTCCATAGCCTCAGACCACCTTAGACGAAGAACGCCAGACAACGCATATATGAGACGCAAGATCGAGTTGTCTTTGATCGAGTTGTATACACTCTTTGTTTGTATAAGAGGGCTTAGGAGGAGCAAAGGATGCTCAAATGTAGGCCTTAGTTCTATTAACAAGGGGACAGATTTCACACTGGGTTATCTGCTTAGTGAGGAACCGGAACACTGAAATTGAATGTAAGTTTGTCGTAATATCTGATCAACAGACACATGTAGTTGTGCAATTTCGCGTCGATGGTCTTGCTTAGTTATGAATAACTAATATACAAAGTACAATGTAGTCGCTTGAGGTTAATCTGAATCTGCGATCTTGTCTTCATAGCAGAACGGTCGCAGGTTCAAATTAGCTCAAGCCACTGTATAGCTAGTCTTCGCGAACCCTGGACAAGTTGCCCTCTCATTATTGTCTGTAGGAAGACAATTGGCAGAGTTGTATGGTCTCGAGACAGTGTCTCGGCCTCGAGACGTCTCGAGACAGTTTTTTTAGTGTCGCGGTCTCGGTCTCGAGGTAGTGTCTTGAATTTTTAGATACTGTCTTGAAGTGAAAGTCTTGCTCTGTCTCGAACAAGAGATCTCGATAAGTTTCGCGTTAACTGTCTTAAAATCTTGCGGCACTATAAAAACTGTTCTCAGGAATTGTTACTATACATGTATACATTATAAGTTTCAAATTGAAATTACGAATAAACCTTATTCCCGAAAACTGATGCATTAGTATCATTGCAGCATTTTTTATAGGATCATTTGTCTTTTACTGTCTCGTACTGTCTCGTACTGTTTTGAGTCTAGTGTCTCGTTCTCGGTCTTGGTACCTCATTGTCTCGGTCTCGGTCTCGGCACCTCACTGTCTCGGTCTCGTCTTGGTCTTAAAGTTTACAACACTGCTTTTCTCTGTTTAGCTTTGTTTGGCTTTGTGTTGAGTCATGAGCGCCTCTGATTTGCAAGAGTGGCGCTGTATAAATGCTCCACTACAATTACAATTACAATTCATTTTACAATTATTTGTTTCATTATTTCTTCACTCGTCTCGCACTTTTCATGGCGAATACGTAATACATGCATAGTTCAAACGAATGTAAAGGCGTTTACCGCGCGAGTTGATTATATTTGTACGTCATCAGAGTTATAAATAGCTCTGGACCTCATTGTCGGTAGCTAAGAATAGAATGGTCGCTAGGTGGCTGATTTACCATTGATTACAATGGTGTAAAAGAAAATCGAGTAGATTTGCGCTTATGTGTTTTTATATGATAGATATCTATACTTATAATTGTATTAATTTAAATGCCTTCATGTTTTGAAGTAACTCTTCCGTATGTGACCGAATTTTAACAGTTATTCACCTCAATTAGATTCGCCTCGTTGAAAACCTTTTTTCATAGTTCAAAAACCAGTTATAAGGCACGACGTGAATGATTTTACATCGTTTCTTGACCAATTGGTTAAGGTCAAAGCGTTTGATTGTCAGCTAATACCTGATACGTACATTCTCCACGGTTACGTGACACTGAGGGAGAAATTCAAAACAAAAATGAAACAGTTTAAGCCTACGACATTTCAGGCGTACTGGTTCATAAGATTCCCTTCCTTGAAATCTCTGAAGTGGGTCTTGTCAACTGTTTGCTAGAAAGTTAAATGAAGGCTCCGATTAGCCAAAACCATAGGTTGTTTCACTGTAAGGTTGGGCTGTCTAACACGCGGGTGGAATTTAAGTGGCCCACTCGGATTTGCAGAATTAGCAATGTTTTAATGAAGTGAAGACAAGCCACTGACCTATTTTCATGGCTATCCGTTCGCAACTTGGCTCATCATTTGACAACGTGAACACGTGTCAAACATACATATGATAATTCATAATGATTATTACATAAGTAATACATATTGATATTGTCAATAGAGTAGCTATTTATATTTGTAAAAATTTGGGTATGGGGCCTATGCCTTTGAGATTATCGAATTAAACTCGTGACTAATCGTTTGCTGTTTGTTCACAAAGAACTACAAATGCTCGCTCCCTCTCAGTATCGGTCGAAGTTGATCGCTAAATTCATTCATTTCATCAGTAAGAAATATTGGTCAATATAGACACATTTAAAAAGCGTAATTACAATGGCCTCTATATAGGGCCCCGTGGCTTATGTGATCATGCGATTTCGCATATCTTCGCATAAACTGGTAGTTTTCGCAAATAATTGCATAAAGTTCGGAAATTTAGGCCAGTTTAAACTATAATTGACTTGTCCATGCTGTTATTAGTCTATAGGGCTATAGATTAGATGACGTAATTGCTGATGACTAGGACCCGTGGTTAATGCGATTAGGCGACTTCGCAAAATTTTTGAGTAATTTACGAAACATTTTTTCATAACCCACGTGGGCCTAGATATATCGCTGTGAAAATAATATAGGTACACTTATAAACTCGTCTGCTGCAAGAACTCAGACAGTGCCAGTCCTAAGCCTGGATAAAGTAGGAGGGCGACGCTAATGCTCTTTGTTATCACACAGTGTCGTAAAACCTGAACAACCTACCTGCACTAACCATCAATTTAAATGACAATTGAAGGGATAGGCATAATAATGGGATCTAGCAAAAACATAATTCGACAGACATCTTGCGAATTTCAGAGAAACGAATCAACATTCTGCTGCGATAAGTCGGTGAATTTCATTCCGCCTAACTCAGAGAAATTGACACCAATTTTGCGGTGAACAGATTTCGATTCTATTTCTCCTATCACGATAATCTTGTAGTTTGTAGATGCACCGCTTCTTGTCTCATTGCATACTCTAATTTTATGCTTGATTTTTTTATAGTAGTGGTGATGTTACCATTCTTCACCGCCATTATGCACCCACTTTTCTCTTACTGTAACTCGCTCCACTTGGTTCTCCCCAGATGACATCTCTACCACTCCATTCAGTCTTAAAAGCCCAATTACTATCACTTCAGCTATCAAACTCCATCAAGTCGTTGTTCGCCACAAATCAACCAAGGCAACTAATTAGTAAATATGAAAACTACCAATCGCTAGCTATAACACACTGAAACTTTGTGTAGCGCAGTGGCCGATCGGTTAGACCGATCAGCCCGTAACGGTCAGTGTGCACCAGAGTTGCATGGTCTTGAGGCAGTGTCTCGGTCTCGAGACGTCTCGAGACAGTTCTTAGTGTCTCGGTCACGGTCTCGGTCTCGGAAACCTGCTATTTCGGTCTCGGTCTCGAGGTAGTGTCTCAAAGTCTTAGAAACTGTCTTGAAGTGAAAGTCTTGTTCTGTCTCGAACAAGAGATCCCGATAACTTTAGCGTTAACTGTCTTAAAATCTTGCGGCAATATAAAAACTGTTCTCAGGAATTGGTACTAGGCTTATATACATGTATACATTATAAGTTTCAAATTGAAATTACGAATAAACCTCATTCCCGAAAACTGATACATTAGTATTTTGCAGCAATTTGTTATAGGATTACTTGTCTTTTTTTACTGTCTCGCACTGTCTCGCATTGTCTTGAGTCTAGTGTCTCGGTCTCGGTCTTGGTACCTCACTGTCTCGGTCTCGGTCTCGGCACCTCACTGTCTCGGTCTCGTCTTGGTCTTGAAATTTCAAGTCTTGCATGCAACACTGGCAATTGGAAAACAACTCACCCATCTTATCTCCGGGTGACATTAAAGCCAATCATGGACTGCCTGTCTTTAGGCAGTGAACTCATCATCGTCAACATAGGTCACGTGTCTCTCTGAATGCCAACATTACTTCCGACTTCATGCTACAACACATGAGCTACAGAACGACAGAATTAACCTCGACGACCTTATAATCTAGATTTTATGTACCTGAATGAATATCTGAGCTGCAGGTTGTCTCGCATGTACTTCTATGTCAGTCTCTGTCTGTCTGTGGCTCTGTCTCTTTCTACCTCAGTCGTTCAAAGCTGTCAAAGCTGCATCTCTTTATTAATCTTGGCTGTACGGAGTTTCTGGACTAAGCCTATATGTATAAATTCTTGTAATAACTGAATCAATGTAGGTAAGTATATGTATTGGCTTCTTATTGGTCCTTGTCAAGTTGTCGTCGGTATTCATGCGTGAGTCTCAAAAGTGACGATGCCAATCTTAGCTAGAGGGTTTGATCGTGCATGCAATTCTTAAGCGAACCCTGCCTGACAGCCGCAGCGGATCTATAATGGCGTGACTATCCCGAGGACTAACCTACAGGTAGGAACATCATCTCGATTCTTAAGTTAACGTTAAACTCGTGTCTTTACAATATTCTCGTTAGTCTATTGCTGACGTCTTGCCAAGCCTCCCCCGATCTGATCTCACAACTCATATGACATCCCTGTTGTTGCAAATTGATGTGCAGTGTATTTACTGTTTAGAGACACTCTAGCAGTCTTGCTAACCTCCACAGATCAACTGACTAAACGTAATTGTAGTCTCGAAAATTAAGCCAGGATATACCAGCTTATTCACGAGCGATGCGTCGGATGTGAGGGGTTGTCCAGAGTAGGTCCAGGACCGGGCGGGTGTCGTTTAGGGCGAAATTTGGAAGGCGAAGGCGGAAGGCGAATGATCGTATGAGTGAGAATATACAATGTAAGTTCCTGACCCAGTTAACTACATGTCGCTAAGAATGAACCATGTTATTTCATGGGATTCAGCAACACATGTGTTTCATCAGCGGACCAATTGGAACGGAACTCGTGCGTTTATCTCAACGTATAGGGCCTATAGGCCTACTGATCCTTCATGCGTAGGCCTATGTATTGTGTGAAGCCAAGGCCCACATCGTTTCGTTGCATACGTCTGTGGTTGGAAATCAATCTGACAAGAGACGAGCAATTGCCCGATCAAGTGATCTTTTCGAAGGTGATTTCGGTGGACAGTAACAATTTCCAGTGATGAGCACTTTTAACTACTGTAGTAATTAACTAGTAGTTATTATAACTACTATATAAGTAGTTGATTAGTAGTTATTACTAGTTTTTAAGAAGTAGTTTAAAAATAGTTTTCAGTACTTTATCAAGGAGTTTTAAGTTAACTACAATATTTCACATTAACTACATTTTTTCCTATATACTAGTTCCGTCTTACAGGAATTTTTGATATTTCACAACAAATATGGACGTTGCCCATAATTTCATGAGTAAATTCGCTGTGTGATTGTTTCGTTAAAATGTGTGCATGCTATTGTGAGGAAATGGGTTCCTCTCAGAACTATAGAGAAAGGCTTAAAGGCATTATGCCTGTTTAAAGGCATACCTGGAGAATGTTGCGCGATGAGAACTAGAGTAAGGTGGTCCTAGAGGGGTTGGGGCTTATGATCCAGGGTTAAGGAATAAGGAAAGCAGCCGGATGACCACAAGTTGGCGGCCGAGTTACAAGTGGGTCTGAGAGTGGTGATTGTCCAGTCAAGAATGACAGGGGTGAGAGAGACAGAGAGAGACACAGACAAAGAGAAACAGACAGACAGAGACACAACGTACGAGGAATTGAAGAAGCGCGATTGATGCAGGCAGTAAAAGGTGAGATATACAGTGATATAGAATATCACTTGTGGTATAATCTATATTTTATACTCTACTTTTTGATTCTGATCAGTAGTAGGAAATCGCGCTATCTGGCTCATTTGACCATAATATAGGTCAATTCACCCACCTAATAGGTTACAAAAACGTATTTGTAACGTATAACTAACTAGGTTACAAAAACTAATTCATACAAAAACCTAAGCCCTAATTTAAACATCAACCAATACAGTCTAATAGGTCCGAGAAATTTCCAATGGTTTCGATGATGAGTCACAATTCATGCACAAACCAAAGCCCCTAGTCAAAACATCCACAAATAGGTCAAAAGTCACTGGAATTTCCAATAGTTTCGATGATGAGTCATTATCACATCGTCACCAAGTCTTCATTATCAACCCAGGACTTAAATGACTCAGGATAACCCAACCATTTCACCAGCGACTTGTTTCCTCGTTTCCTGATTATCTTTCTATTCTAAACATTTCTTGAGTAGTCTTCTGTAGCTCTTGTTCGTAAAATGAGACCTGTATTTCCTCACCATTATAATCAGTAATCTTATAAGTTGGTGGATCCTTATACTGAACTTGTGCAATTGTGAACATTTCCTCAGTCCATCTAGGTGTATATCCTTTTTCAAATATATTTTTCTTCTTTTTTCTTCTAACTTTATCGCCAACCGAGAACTTAGGCTTAATAGGTTCTGGAATTTCACATCCATTTAAGTTCATCCATACAGCCTTTTCATTCATTTTCAAACTAGCTTTAGAGGGTGTCATTTTAATGGAAGAATGCTTAGTTTCATTATAACTACTAACCATTTCATCCAACACATCGATATATCTTCTAGTTGAATTAGCTGTAAAATACTTGAACATTTTTTCACGCATTGTTCTATTCCAACGCTCAACAACGCACGATTTTTCTTCATTCTCAGTAGAATACAACTCGACCAAATTCTTAACATCTTTATTATAAAGTTCTTTACCTTTATCCACCCATACTTTACCAGGTCTTCTACCGCTCTCAAATATTTTCACGAAGCCACTAACCGTAGATTTTCCACTCTTATCATTTAATGGCACGATCCAACCGTACTTTGAAAACACATCTATTACAGCTAGTAAGTATTTCACGCCATCGTTATCTTTAGCAAAAGCCTGCATATCGACTAAATCAGCAGCTCATATTTCATCTATTCCACCAACGTACACCTTCCTCTTCCTAAAACGTCTTAGTGCAGGCTTATGTAACTCATTCGCGAGTTCATCAGTCCATTGTAATTTTAGGCTTTTTTCAAACCTAACCCGAGACTAGCTTTGGTAGATAATATAGGTTTGACAAGACTTCTTTCTATTCGCTCTCGTAAGCTAAGATTAGGAATATTATTCAACTCATTAACCATCGCTCTATCTGCTACATTCATAGAAGCTGTATCGGATTGCTGGTCGTGAGCTAAATCATGATGATATGCAGCGTTGTCGACTCTATTGACGGGCTTCGACCAATCCTTAGGAGTTCCATCGGAATTCAACCTCAAATCAAGTCTAGTACCAGGACCAGTAAACGAATGTCCCGGAAAGTGCATCTCACCTGGATATTTAACCCACGGCAGCTTGATACCGCTAGTAACCGAATTTAAAGATCCAACTAAATCACCACCTTCAGAAGACTTCACGAATTGTGTCTTTGTCTTTCCACATATATCACATGTGCCTCTAAGCATTGACCTTCCATTCTTCGTTGTAACATTTTGAATATTTTTAGTTTCAGTACGAGCTTTACACTTTACGCAATACAACCTTTTTAAACGCAATAAGATATATTTAAAATGGAAGTCAAAGATTTATCGTGGAATGACATATTATCTAAGAGATTCAATAATCCTCTTTTACCTAGAAGTATAAGATGGTTAATCGTAGGAAAGTCTGGATGCGGTAAGACGACTCTATTGTTGAACCTACCTCTAAGACCTGGATGGTTAGACTACGACAATTTGCAAGTATTCGGAAGATCTCTCTTTCAACCAGAGTATAAAATACTCAAGCAAGCATTTGAAGGAGAAATACCGAAAGAATCCATTATCGGGCTATTCGGGTGCCAAGACAAGATCGCGAGAGAAAATGTACCTCCGGCATTCGTCATTGAGAAAATGGTTAAGCACTCGGATAAAAAATCTGATATATCTTCCAAGTTCTTCGAATCGTCTGAAGATGCGCCAGTTCCGAGAGATTTGAATCGTGAAAAAAAGAACTTGATGATTTAACGTTGATTGCTTCTACCTCGCTCAAAATTATTTCAAACTACCTAGACAGACGATCAGAGAGAATGCAAACTTCATCTGCTTGTTTCCTCAAGACCAGAAAAATATTAATCACATCTACCACGATCACGTAAGTACAGACATGCCTAAGGATGAGTTTAAGAAACTATGTAAAACAGCCTGGGAGCAACCTCAAGGAATTGTAGTGATAGATCAGACTAGTAATAAGAATAACGGAGAGTATAGATGCGGTTTTGATTAATTCTACATTCCATTATAAATAAATCTTTTATATTTTAAAAATGGAATCGCTTCTACAACAGATTTCAGACAAGATCGCTCGTTACACAGAGCCAAAGTTATCATTTTACATATTATTAAGTGATAAGAGTTCACGAATAAAGACCTAATTCAATCCCTTTATTCGGTTCGATAAAGGTAAAAAGTATGAAATGACTCTTATCAATCTGGAGACATATTTTTCATTCCCAAACATCGGCGCGACCAGCAACAGCTTTACGTATTCGCCGAATAATGGGGGAATGTGGAAAACTATAACCATTCCCGAAGGTTGTTATGAAATTACAGACATTAACGAATACGTCCAGAGAATCATGAAAGAAAACGAGCATTATGATATGGTAAACGAAGAATACAATATTAAGATAGAAGCAAACAGCAATACGTTAAAGACTGTTGTACATCTAGCGGAGAATTACATGGTTGATTTTTGGGCGTTGAACACTATCGGAAAAGTCCTCGGTTTCAATAGACGGCATTATTCAGCAGGGTACCAAGAATCGGAGAATAGAGTGGACATAATGAGTGTCAGTAATCTGAGAGTAACGAGCGACATCATCTGAGCATCTTATAGCAACGGAACGACTGATAATATAATTTATTCCTTTTTCCCGAATGCAGTGCCCGGCTATAAGATTATCGAAACACCGAGGAATTTGATATATCTTCCAATCACCCTATCCACGATATCGATGATGGAAACGTCTCTCACCGATCAAAATGACCAACTAATTAATCTACGATGTGAGGAATTATCGATACGGTTTCATATAAGAGAGGCTTAAAAGTTTTATAGTTTTACATAAAATGAGTCGATACACAAATGTCAAAGTTAATATTTCAGAAGGACAACAAGACAAAATAAAAAAATTGGTACAGGCTGGAACCGGCGTCGGCATAGGATTAAAGCACAACGATTTAAATGGAAACCACGTGTTAGTTCTATGTATCAATTGCGTTTTGCTCATTTTTGTAGTCGCACCCGTTCCACCCTGATACACTTTGGCTAATTTATTAACCAGGCACAGGTTAATAAATTAGCCAAAGTGTATCAGGGTGGAACGGGTGCGACTACAAAAATGAGCAAAACGCAATTGATACATAATGCCAAAGTCGAAGGTGGCGTTATCGGCGCCATTTTACCATTTCTAGCAACTGCAGGCAAATTTCTGCTATCGAGCGTATTACCAGGCTTAGCAACGGACGCATTAACAGGAATAGGTGCAGCGGCCGGATCAAAGGTCATAGACAAAGTCACCGGATCGGGTGGTGCAATATATCCCAATAGTCTAGGTAAAAACTACAAGATAGTGCAACAAGGGCATGGTCTTTACTTGAAGCCATACCAAGGTTCTGGAGCTGATGGTGTAGGAGAAGGTCTGTATCTGAAAACAGGCTCTGGTTTCGTAAATGGTGAAGGGTTTATCCTTGGACCAGCTTCGCCGTTTAAAAACATTCCACTTCTGGGATTGTTACTTTTAAAATATAGTATATAAAATGCCTCATTATCCGATTCATAAAATTGGGTGTACGAAACCCACAATTGAAAAATCTACCGAGATCCGTCATGTGGAAGGCGTGTGAAATTATGTAGGAGGTTAAGTATAGACCGCAGAGACAAATGGGTGGTTTAATCTGGGAGTTTTTTTACCCAAGAAACAATAACTATTCATTCTGATGAGACGGTTGTTTTACCGTTAGGCTTAGGTGTCCGAATGACGAAAGGATCATGTAAAGTTTCTCTCCATCCGGAGATTATAGAAGCGGGGTGTCGCCTGCTGAGCGACACCGTTACTGGATTCATGGAAGACATTTGACTCGATATTAAGAATTTTAGAGATCTTAGAACTGTCACCATAAACGAAGGAGATCGTTATGTTATGTCGATTACCGCGTAAAAAACTTGAATTCCATTTTATAATATTCTTCGATATTATAAAATGGATTTGAATAAAGCAGACACCTATCGCCTTAAGAAAATATCTGAAATTCAACAGGAAATCTTACGAGAACGTGAAAAGAGAGAAATGATCTGTAAAAAATATCAAATGAGTGTTAAAGTATTTGATGCGTTGGGAGGTTTGTTTGCCCTTACATCTTCTGGACTCGGTATATTAGGTGCAACTTTTCGAAGTACCGTCGTAGCCGCACCAGCTGCAACAATCGTGGTATCTTTATCCGCTGGAGCTGGAGCTTTGTACCTGTTAGGAAACCAAATCCGCCGAATATTATCGCTGCGGCAAGAAAAACATGCAAAGATCAGGACTATAGCTGAAGGAAAATTCAATTCGATCAGCGACCTTGTTTCAAAAGCTTTATATGATAATATCTCAGACTTAGAATATTCTGTTATTCTAAGTGAAGTCGAGAAACTTAATCAGATGAAGGAAGAGGTTAGGAGTAAAAGCAATGCCAACATAGATGAAGCGACAAAACAATCGTTCATTGGGGAAGAGGTATTGAATACAAAGTGAACGTAAATTTACATTTTATGTTTTATGTTTTGCGTTTTTTATGTTTAAATATTATGTTTCCAAGTTAAAAATGTCGTTTCTAAAAATCAAAGACCCAACAAGCTTGATTTTATCGTTCAGAACTTTCTCAAGATGAAGCAAAATATTAGACAATACTAGTTATCTGAGAAAATAGGGGACATTGGGCTTCAGCGAGAATTAACAAAAGCGTACAAACCGATAATCGACTCGCAGTCTGGAATATCCAAAGAATTAAGTAAGTACTATAAAAGAGAACTCTATGGCAACAACTCCCGCGCTTCGAGCATTGCCAGCCTCGATATCGACATCGTTGAAAGCGATTCAATTGCCACAATATCCATCGATAGAAGTGTTTTATGATGATCCAGTTTCAGATATTAGAACTTTGGAATTAGGTGATATCGCTATAAAATATTTAAAAGAATATGCCTCGAACAAAAAGTTGACGGATACAACCTTCGGAATATACTCTACAGGTGGTCGATTTTACATCGGGGACAGCCCAGTCACGATCGAAGGTGATGATATAACTATCGGAGATGTTACCTATAAGGGAACTACGGGACTTTGGGAGTTATTGACAATGGCAAAACCAGACAAGACGATATACGACATAAACGATCTCAAAGACTTGAGCGAGATTTTGAATGTGACAAACGCAATCCGTCGACCTGATAATCCGAACAAACCTAAGTCGTCTAGAAGCGAAAAATATAAGGTAATCATTAAGCCGATATGGGAAGGGAGGTTCTCAACAGGCGAGGGAGTCGTAGTTCTTCCGCAAGATCCTAATGCGCTAGTGGATATGTTAACTCTTCGATTCGCTGGCTTCAAAGCGGAAAATACAGGATTAAGAAACCAGATAGTTGATATCTGCGATGAGTTACTTCGACAAAATGTGATAAATGCGTTAGAGTATAAAAATTTAATGATACAATTATAAAATGATTGTCATAACTAAGAGAAGATTTACTAAAAGATACGTCGTAGGAGGCGCTGGAATGTTTGATACGATATCGGGATTTTTCAAACGAATGTTATCTTCGAATGCGGCGAGACAGGTAGCATCAACTGCATTAAGTGCTGGGAAAGACGCAGTAACGGAGTTAGGAAAAAAAGCTATAGATGTTGGTAAGACCGTTGCTATCAATGCCGGGAAGCGATTCGTTGATAAAGCAGCGGAAAAAATGTTTAACCCACCGCAAGCACCTGTACTTAGCCAATGGAGCAAGAACGCGCTAAAGGATTTAATATCTCTCCATGGAAATACGAATGTAAATAATTTACTGCCTGGTAACGGTGGCGCCATATCGATCCAAGATTTAGTGCGTGGATCTGGAATGAAGTTGGCTTAAAATATTTTATTGTTATATTAAAATGCAGTCAGATATTCTAAGATTTACTGAAAATATTATTATAGACGAGGCAGTTGAGAGATACGAATGGCACGAGTACGAACCAGTGGCGAGGACGAATCTTAACAGTGCTGGGGAAATTCGCATCAATATCGAACTCCAAGATCTTTTCAGCCATCCCTCCGAGTCATACCTGATATTCGAAGGTAGACTGACTAAAGCAGATGGAACAGCTTACGCCACTGCCGATTCTGTGGCTATGACCAACAACGGGCTCATGCATTTCTTCAGCCAAATGTCGTATTCCTTATCGAATCAAGAAATCGAAAAGCGTGTTTCATACGGGACAAGCCACAACTATGTTAGGGTTGCTGAAATATCCCAACGACTTCGCTCTCGCACAAGGACTTAACCAATTATGGACTAAAGACACAGCCGCGACTGCCGTTATAGCCGACAACTCTGGATTCGCGATAAGACAAGCGTATCTCATTCAGAAACGAACTGCAAAAGGCACATTTAGTTTCATCGTGCCTCTGAATCACATTTTTGGATTCTGCGAAGATTATGATAAGATAGTCTATGGTATGAAACAGGCTTTGACGCTCGTTCACAAATCCGATGACAATGCTATTTTTAGGGATAACGTCGCGCTTGGCGGGAAAGTCAACATCAGTAAAATTTCATGGTTTATGTCTTATGTCATTCCGTCCGATATGGAAAGGGTGCAGCTGTATAAAACGATCGAATCAAAGGCAACATTACCAGTAGCCTATCGAGCTCATCAATACGATATCATAACAGTTCCTCAATCTACCACATTTAGTTGGCGACTTAGCGTAAAGACATCGTCAGAAAAACCGAGTTACTCCCAATGATTATCGTTGGATTTCAAACGAATCGAAGTGGCAATCAACAAGCTAATCCATCAATTTTCGTTCATTGCGATATTAAGAACATGTATGTGATGATGAACCAAGAAAGATACTCAAGAAAGATAGTCGATTACAACCTATCATTCCCGAATCATGAATTTTCGAGAGCCTATACAGAGATGCCACGACCTTTAGCGAGAAATTCTATGGGATGAATCAGCTCGGGACTCAGAGCAACATTACGCCACCCGATTATATAGATTTACATCCACTATTCGTTTTCGATGTGAGTAAGCAATCCGAACAGTTAAAGTCATCTGTCGTAAATATCCCGATCAAGGCTACTTTCAATGCTGCGGTGCCGGTTGGAACGGAAGCTTATGCAGTTGTCATTTCAGATAAATTGCTAAACTTCCAATCAGACGGTCAGAAGATGAGCGTTGTATATTAAAGAAATAATTTTCTACTATAAAAAACATGAACCTCTCACAACTGAAATCGCTATTAAAGGAAAATGGAATAAAGCCGAGTTATATGAACAAACCAGAAATGTAGAAATGTTAAGAATACTCGTTTAGAATGGTGTTTTACCACAATCAGAACTGCCTGAACCAGTGAACGAGAAAAAGCAAGCATTGCCTAAGTAGGAGTATCTAAAAACGATTCGAAATAATCCTATAAGCGTTGAAATGTTAGACAAAGATACGAACGAAACCGTCACTTCCTCATCGCTGTATACGGCGAGTATGGCTTTTAAAACCAGTATGAACACTTTAAAGGCTTACAATGATAAAGTCTGGAGAAATAGATACGAGATTAAGTTCCTGGTTTAGATTTTTCAGTGATGTTTCTCGTTGAAAATCTATCAACACTTTATTAATTAAACCTTTGTGAAATTCTTAGCAAATAAACGCCTTTCTCGCTTTCGTACTTCTACTAATACAACATCCTCTACTCTTAATTGTACGGACGGTTTACTCCCAATGAATATACTGCATGATAAATCTAACACGACACTACACGGAGTGGATATTAGCGTAAGAGGGTCGATTGGATTATCGTTTGTATCATAAAATCCGGTTGTTATATCCGTTGATCCATACGCAGTTAACAATTTCGGGTACATCTTTGGCGCTTCGTCTTCCTGTTTTTGATTAAAAAAATAGCTGAAATATAAAAATAATTTCTTATTTTAATCATCGTAAACGAATAACTGCATCACACTTGCCCGGTTCAGCTTGTCTACAATACAACATGTAAGATGTGTGTTAACGGAATCGATAAAAAATTCCTGGTAAGTATTTTCTAAATAAGTAGGATTAGGTGCAGTGTATAAAATATTCCAACTTCCTGAGTCGGTGGTTCCTTCTATCCTCCAATCAGAAATCCTTTCGAAGGATTTGTTCCTTCGTTTTAATCCAATCTTCCACATTCTTACAGCTGTTGGACACTTGATACTTAAAGAGAAGCGATTGTTGGTGTTAGACACCCATTCACCTTCGTTTTTCAACGCATTGAAGGCTTTGTTATTTTGAAATTGAAAATTGGCGTTCACTTCAAAACTATAATTACTAGTATTCGAAGTTAATCTAGGAACGTAACTGACATGACATTTTCTTCCGAGTGTGATATCAGTAAGAGTAGGAATCCACTGTAACATCCCAATGCCCGTCCATTGCGCTCCAGCGCTCGTGGATATAATATGAAATCGCCAGTGGGCGTAATTAGATGGTGCTGGAAATGTAAATTTGTTCAAAACTCCTGAATCGAGGATATCCGTTTTAGGACTTGGGATATCTGTAAATACTGTTCCATCGCTACTCGCTTGAACTTTTCATCTGGTAATACATTCGTTTAATGGTGTGCTAGCAATGATGTAGAAACCCAACATAGACAAAGGAACGGGATATTTAATCTGTAACCAAACATCAGTTACTGTATCAGTTATCCAACATTCGGGGAAATAACAAGCATTTTGAAACGCTTTCCACGGTTCAAAGTTATATCCACCTTCTATGCGATATTCGCTAGCACTAGCTTCATAGGTAAAACCGTTTATTGTCATTACATTCGAGGTCATGGTTGGAGCTGCAGTCACGTATAGCCTTGAATAATCGCTGGCAGTATTAATCGTTATCATTTGGCTGACTAGAGTTTCGACTTGGCCAAAGCTCGCAGCCTGGCTGGCGATGACTGGTGGATGAATGTCAGTCGGTAAACCTTTTATCGAGTTGCCGCTCATTTCTAAATCACCCTTCATTGCGTTCGTTCCATCTCTTTTTAGAAATGTATTACTCGTTTGAGATAGAGTAACACCTCCAGAAACTATTCTTTGAGTTGATCCAGTATCAGTTCGTTCAAATTTTTCAACAGGCATTTTATATACAATATTATTATTTAATACAATTCGTTCACGACTTCTTGAAATTTACAACCATCGTTGATCGTCTTCTTCAATATATATAGACATAAATGACTGCAAAACACTTGGCCGTATGGTTGTATTCGTTCGCTGTTGTAGAACAACGGCCTTTGTAGATAATTTATCAATTCAGTAGGAGGAGGAAGTCCGTAGCTGTCGAAATAAATTTTGTCATTGGCGCGCTTTATCCAACACGTCCAATGTGTTCCTTTACCGTCAGAATCATCCAGATTAAGGATGCCACACTCGTTCGCTCTTGGCCTCTTCGGTAACTCGTCTCTTAGAAAAGCTCCTCTGAAATTATTTATATTTAGTTTCCTCGCCGCTTCGATTAAATCCACGTTCGACAAAAGAGTATTAGGTAGCGTTATGCCTTCGACATCGACTAGTTTAGTGTTCATTTTATATTTAGGGAATAATGTCCATATGCTATAGTGGGAATTCCATCTTCCTGAATAACTCGTTTATCGTCGTCTGCTGAGAGAGCTACTTTGTTAATTTCTTCAGTGTAGATATCGTGAAGATACGACCGAATGACATTCATCTTTCTCGATTGTTCTCTCTTAGTCTTTGTAATCTTCGTGAGCGATAGATTTCTCAACGATATTCTTCTTCACTCCTTTACATTTCTTGTGGTCCACTCCAACCATCTTGTACGAATACAGTTTCGATCCTAAACCTACAAACTCTTCGATCTGTTTACCAGCTGCTTCATCTTTGAACATACCAATGACCTTTTTATTGATGCCTGCTTCTATGCCACAGGGATGGTCTTTAGGATAGTCGCTAGTGTCAAACTTCTGATGTCATGAGCTATATCGGCGTAGAAGTCTTCTGTTTTAATTTCATAGGCTTAGGAATCCGTATCTGTAAAAAGTAACTTTGCTCTATCTTCGAACATTTTCTTGATGTAATTATAGTGAAAATCGTACATTATAGTTTTACTCAAGTCTAAAATGCACATGCCAAGATATATAGGCCTATTGTAATATAGCTTCGTCCATTTAATGTGAATGGCAATTAGGTTATCGTCAAAAATAGTTCGAGTGTCGTAACTCGTTCTCGCTGCTAGCTTAATGGCTTCCTTCTCGCTGCAAACCAATTTTATGTCTGCACGGGCCTCTATATTTTCACACGTCTTACCAAACACGCTATTTTTCATTAGTTTGAAACAGTCTTTCTCGAAATCGTTGGTGGCTTTAGTCCTCAGGTTGATATTTAGATCGATATAATTTTCAACCAAGCACTTTCTTCGAATTTAATTCCACGATGAATTTTGGTTATCCTCAACCCTAAGCTTTCATATTCCTTCAAATTTTCGTAATGGACTATGTACTTTACTTTATCCTTCAAGTTTGGGATAAGTTTTAACACAACCGATCCTCCGACTTTAAGACTCTCTGGAGCAAGAGGATAGCAATTGAGCAAATCGTGCAAGTTCCTCGGATATTCCAAGTCGACTTCTAATTTACACGGTTTTCCTTTCCAATCGTTTAGCTCATCATTGCTCATCTACTGGAACCCACGAGTTGAGTTTTTACACATTTATACACATACTGCATCCGTACAAATTGTTTGCATCTAAATAGGTTATAAATGTTGAAGGCTTGCCATCGGTGAATGCTTCTCCCACCTATATACTTATTGTTTGCCTAACCGTAACGATGTGAAATGGTGCTAACACCACCTCTTATCCCATGCCTAACCATTAGTATCATATCGTAATCGCTCAACAACTCCAACTCTTCTCCGGTCAACTTCAATGAGGCATCCCAAGCAAGACCTGGAGAAGTATAATACCAAGCGGGACCTAGACCATAGTTCTCACTGCATGCAGCTCCAAAATTCTCAAATACATCAACAAGTAGGAGAACATCAGTCACATTAGATAGATCATGACATTCTCTCAATGTTTTGAAGCCGAATTTTTCCCATACCGTCTGCGCATGGTTGTAGTCTTCGTCACTAATGCCTGAGTCGTTAAGTATTGAGTAGAATGCTGACTTTGGTGGTAGTTCTGTTTCGTTCAATCGGTCGACGGCATCAACGTAATTGTAAGGCTACACTCCTTTTTTTCTAAGTATGAGGTCGAGCTGACTACCAGAGTAGTGTTTGCTTACATTCTTACACTGATCTTTCCTTAGGTTCCTCGATAAAGCGTTGAGACTCGATGCCATGAATCTAAAACTATCGATAAAGCGCAAATCTCGTTTAACTAATATTTCCTTATTTTTTTCATTCGTAAATTTATCGACCACAACCTCTCTGCCAAATGAGATATACTTTTATTCGTTGCTAGGAATGCAGCTAATCTTTTGGTTATCATCACCTCGTAATTTCTTTACGAATAGATGACTGTCGTAACCGGATAGATTATGAAACAATACTGGAAAAAACTTGGAGACTTTATAATTTAGATTACAGTTCTTATGAGTGGCGCCTCTATATTTTCCAGTTAAATGGCAGTGGTCTCTAACTCGATCTTTACCCAGTTCGCCTTCGCATATGTGACAAACGGTAGCGGAATCGAATAGCGCCTGATCTTTCTTTCAGAATATCATTTTCTTAGGAAATTTAAATCGATTATAAATATCTTTTATATTTTCTATAAGAGTATCTATGAATATCTGTGCTACATCATCGTCTTCGCTCTTTGCTGTGAACGTCACAGGAGCTTGCGAATATAGATCATCGTCAAAACACTTTATATAATAACAAAAAGAACTTGGGACATGTTTTTGATATCTGTTGGTGTAAGACATGTTGGGATCTGGTTGACAAGTGTCTAAAGGTTTAATGAAAAATTCAAAAAATCGGCGTACACGACAAAGAGAACTCTCATCTTTCGATAGTAATTCTTAAAAAACAACATAGTTCCTGGTTCTGGAAGTTCTATCTTTTGAGCGGCTTGTTGGGAACAGTACTCGGTGTGTTTTTTAATGACTCTAGCTCTCTATATCCTATCAAACACCGCTTACAATAGTGCATCGAAGTGTATGAGTTTTCGTTATGAACCGCCATCAGTCTGTTGAAATTCTTTATCCAACAACAATGCTTCTTTTGTTCGTCAGAAATGAGTAATAGGTCTACACTGATATTGTTCTCGTGCTTCGATAAATATAGTGGGAATAGGTAAACATCTTTCTCATGATCAAAAACATTAATACTAATATTATTATTTCTCTCAAACTTACTTATCACGCTAGCATCCGCTGCGACTGGGAATTCAATGCTGGACCAATCAAGTTCCTCAGGCTGTTTGATTAATTCTTTCGTAATTCTTTCTGAATTTTTATCAACAGGATTAAAGGCTCTCGTTACACACCACTTGAAGCATTCTTCGTCTTTGTTCTTCATATTGATAATACCTTTTCTATTCGCAAAACATTTCGGTAGTGGAATGTAAGAACTACCCTTCAACGGTTTATAAACAACCGTATTGATATCCAGCTTTACAACTGCTCTGAACCTCCAGTTACTACCACGCATCTGGAGGGTAGCCATTGATTCTATGATTTTATCTTTCGCATTGTTGTAAATTTCACTGGTATCAGTAGAGTCTAAAACCACTTCAGTTATCGAGCGGAATGGTATATCTCTGGAATCAACTTCACCAGATTTCATGTCAACGCGCTCCATTGAGCAGGTGAGTAGATTGTAAATTGACCTTAGTCTATCGATTTCTTGTCAACAGGTCTACCACTTGTGTTTGAATGATGTTGAAAAAGACGTGGCGTCCATTCCATCTACCCCTTCGATCGTGTATTGTTTCGTGAAGCCCTTGATAGCTGTGGCCTTCTCTTTTATTTCGCGTGTTTTCATTAGAATTTTACCGAATATAGAATTCACTTTGGCTTTCAGTTCTTCTATCTTCTCGTTCACCTCCTCTTTGGTTCTTCTGGTATGTACCCTTCAATCCACTTTGCGAATGTATTAATCGCTGATTTTGTCTTATCAAGGACTTTTCGTACCACTGAGACCTATAGGAACGAGTGTTGCTATTCTAATGTCTGGAACGGGTGCGTCCAGCAAACTAGCATTGGTTGAGATTGGGAAAAATGTGAGGGGGTGAGTGTTTGAGCCCCGTGAGCTTCAATTTTACTAATCAAATCTGCTTTACGCAGTCTCGTATAACCAACCATACCTTTCTATTTCGCAATTTTTCTTAATTCTATC
>OY365811.1:22600887-22613896 GCA_959347315.1 Bimastos eiseni
GATACCCGACTTTTATCGAAACTGAGAGTGCTATAGGTATTGCTTCACACTTAATTATATCGACCAGATAGGCCTAAATGTATTTGTATTGAAACAAAATGAATTCTACACATCAACAACCTCAAGATATAACACTTTGGAAAACACAGTATGACAGTATTTAAAAGTAAAGCATAAACCATGCACAATACATACACTTAATGAATAGTAAGTTTATGATTGTCATGTCAAGAGTCAAACTCATCCACAAAGGCATCCGTAGTAATAGGCTACACGAACAGTTTCAATCAACAATATTGCCAGACTACTTAGTACTTAGACAAATATCAGATACATGTATGGTAGGCCTACTTCATTTATATATTTCAAATAATTTCAGAGCAGAAAAGCCTTACTCACAGACGGCTGATCTTATTGGTAAAACAAGGGTTATGTTCAACGGTCTGTGCATTTCATGAAAAGCAAGTTTATGTGGTTCCAGAAAACGAGCCAGGTCTATCATTGTGGTCATATTAGTTGAACATTGGATGCTTTAACAGACGCCGAACTTTCATTCAATTCAATTCAATTTCTTTTTATTGTTCACTGACAAAACATAGCATACAAATAAGGAAATAATAGTGTTAATTAATTATGCAGTGAGCAAAGGAAACCCCAAAAGAACGAACCGTTCCGCTAACAGGGACCACCCAATTTCAACATTAAATTTACTTAGAAGTAAGTCATACAGTTTTTTTCCGCGTACCATAACGAAGCAACGAACATAATCATTTCGTAACAAGTAATAGTGCAACAACAAGTAACTTTATCTAACCGTTCAATAAGAAAGTTTTCAACATTACTGTCATAGAGAAGTGCAAAAGACACAAGGTTATCATTATTAATTCAAGAAAGACTTGTTTTGGCATAGACGCCTATCATAGCAGTGAGACTGTGAGAGAATGGTCAGAGAAACGTCTATCTAATTCGAAGATGATACAATCAATGATCAGATTGTAACTGTGCTGCCTAAATGTGGCTCGTGCGTCCACTTGAGAGCGATGTCCCACAGTTTCATCAACTGCCGAGCTAGAAACAGCTTGGCATTTGACGACAGTCGGACACGTTGTTTAGTCAATGCTGGGTCAATGATTGTCAGATATATGTAAGAATCGCAAAAATTATTTAGCAATGTTTACATTGCTCTTCTGCTTTGGAAAACAGAGTGACCCCCTTTGATAAAGATCCCTGTTTCATTTCCATTTTCCTTGAAAGAGGCAATTTAATGTCTGACAGCGTTGGCATGCAGCAGCAGATAAGTCAATACTTAAAGATTGGAGTTGAGTTGATAAAATATGTATCTTACCCAGTACATGAAATTTTTAAGTGAAGAAAACTTCTAGCTTCTAGCCTTCAACTTTTTTGTAGCATTTTTCTCCCAACGACATCATCTAGCATACACCAATGCATCTAATTTATCACTGATAGGACTTTCACTCTGGTGGCCTCTCTAGTTACTGAAGGCATTGACCTTGTATGACATAGCAACATACGCGACAAATGACTTAATATCATCTAAAATAAGCCCTCAAATCGACTTTTGCATAGAATCCGATTGCAGATTTGAAATCTAGAAATATTCATTCACTTCTTGTTGGCAAAAATCGTATTACAAATAATAGCTGTTTCTGCGAAAAATTCTTAGTCCCATCAACAAGGATAGAAAACTGCATAGACTCCTTGACCTCTTCTATTATCTGATCCATGATTTTTGGATCATGCATGGATCTTGGATCTTCTATTATCCTACTCAGGATTTTTCGTAGGTGTTGAGCTATTTTTTTGTAATACGATCCTGGTCACTAGTAATTCTAAGCAAGTAAGTTTTTCAGTGAGAATGTTCGGAAAAAATATGTTCTGATTTTATTATGCAAGTAGGCCTAATTAGTGCTTTTTCTAGCGAAATGCGTGCCGGAAAGCAAGGAAAAAGGTACCGGAACGCATCCGTAGGCCATATATAACTTATTGTCGAATGAAATGACACTGAAACTAGCTACCAAATAAAATTAATTTGCTAGGACACAATGATCACAATCGTATTTATTCATTTTAGAATATAAAAAAATTGAAATTGTAAAGTTTTATTTAAATTCTAGAGTTTTTGGGCAATTATCATTTTTATTATATATTAATTTGAAAAAAGGTGCCGGAACGGCTCGTTTCGCCAGAAAAAGCACTAGGCCTAATTTAAGCTTATGTCGTGCCTTTGAGAATGCCTGACAAAAATAATTTTGAATTTCATTTTGCATCCAGTCTTACCAAGTAAATACTAAAAAAAATGATATGAGATTTTATAGTTAAGCGGTCAAAATTGTGGGGGGCAGCGGGGGTCCACGAGCTCAATTGGGGGCCATGGACCCCCGCTACCCTCCTTATGGAGCCGCCACTGGATGCATTCTGGAACCGCATAAACAGTCACATGTGGGCCTATTTGCTTTCACTCTGGTGGCCTCTCTGGTTACTGAAGGCATAGACCTAGTATGGCATAGCAACATACGCGACAAAGCAACAGCTGCGGCATGAAAAATATTATGATCAGTTTTACTAAGTTTATTTTTTATAATACTGACACTTAACTATAATCAGTTTAAAGTTCAAGCATCTAAATATTGACGTAGGCCTACTTATAATTCTTTGAAATACGTTCACTACCGCAATCAACTAATGAAAAATATTACAGACGGTTAAATTCTTCCCCACTGTTCTTGTACCCTCAGGAGGCCAAGTCCAGGAGTTTTTGCGTCTTTGTGAATGCCCGCAGGGTAGGGCCTAGTTGGTTGGCGCAGGTCTTCGCAGCAGTACCAATGACGAGAGTCACTGTTCTTTCAAGACGACGCTGACTCGTAGTTTAAACAATTTCTTTATTTAATGTAACGAAAGACGAAGATTGAAAGTTCTGCAGCACCTCAATTGGTCAGAGCTTATTACATCCGTTTCTAGCAAAATAGCAGAAAATGTAGGAATACTAAACAAACTGGCAAAATATGTGCCTCAAAAATTATTTTAAACTTATACTATACACTGATCTATCCATATATATACTACTGCAATATTGTATGAGCCTCAAACTACCCTCACCGACTGTAGAAATTAGTGATCTTTCGATAGAGGGATGTTAGAATAATATCACGCTTACCTCCTCTCTCTATCTCGCACCAACCATATTTTTAATTAAGTATAATATATTAACAATTCGTCAGGTAAATTCACTTCAGTTAGATCTATTCAAATACAAATTTTCATATAAGCTACTACCACCGATATATCATAGCTATTTTAGCTGATACTCACTCATATGCAATAATCCAGCGACCAGTTGATAAGGTGTGCCAGACCACCTGCGTATCCAAGGGCGGTCAATCTAAAAAAGTCCACATCCCGTTTGCTCCGTTCGAGGCATAATACAGATGGTCAAGAATGTTGAAGATCATCTGCTCAGTGACATCTCCGAGCTCTCGGTTTGCTGTCGACTTGAGGCTCGGCTGCGAGTAGTTTTAAGTTGAGGTAGCTGCAAAGAAGTTATTCAGCTTCTCTGCGCCTACTTCTGACGGATTGTTTTGCGTCAGGTTTCTTAGTGTATTTACTGACCCCCTCCCATGGTGCTTTTGTACCTCACTTATTTTTTTAATAATTTTTATTTATTTTTTATTACCGAAATTTGATACCGCCCTTCTTCCAACATTTTTTGCTCAGAAGTGCATACACACGCCTCGACGGCGCAATTGCAGCTGCACTGCAGAGCAATGGTGCGCGAAGGACTTGCTCAAGGTCCCTACACAGTGACTCCCCGGACGAGGGTCGAACCCTCTCACTGGAGCACACACTGAACGTTACGGGCTGACCGCTCTACCCGATCGGCCACTGTGCCACACCAAGGGTCAACGCTAGACAAGGCGGCTGAGATCACTTTGTGTTTGGCTCTAGACACCCTGAGCTCGATCGCTTCAGCTTTTTTCGTGCGCCCTCTCCGTATCAATCGATTTTTCTTGCGAAGGAGTCATTTGATTTCCGGTGTGATGTCGTCCGGGTCGTCAGAGGTCATTGTCATTAATCGGCTGGGATAATAATTTTTGGTCCAAATGATCTTTAGCGTCTGCCTAGAATGACTCCACGATGCTCTCATACACTCCCAGGTTTATCTCCTGCAGACTTTCCAAGTTAGGCTGGCGATTTTCTCCGATCTATATGATACCTTCCATATCTTCTGTTTCAGTCAAATCTTTTCCCTTCAATAGTGGCGACAATGGCTTTACGGTCTGTTCTTATCGCTGATGTGATGACCTTGACGTTGTACATTCATTTCCCGGACTGCAGGACTGGAGACCATAAACATGTCCAACGAATTGCATCCTCGAGTCGGTTCGAAGACCAAAGAACAAAGCCCTGTTCATGCAGTCACCTCTCCAACATCAAGACAGTTGAAATCGCCTCCTCTTGTATATAAATATGCAGACTTGGTATACGAAACAAGTTATCGTACAAGTTTGCAATGTTGTTTAGGGCAGTAGGGGCCTAGATTTAATCCGGATTTACTACGGTCGTATTAAAGACTATGATGAAGCCACAAACGTCCCAACTGACGTTTATGACACCTGGCTGTAGAAGCAGCGTTGACACAAGGTTGCGGCGTTCGCTCAACAAATTTCTTTACCGCGGGTAAGACACTATATGACCCCAATACTTCGACAGACAGTGTCAGACGCCATCTTTTACTAGCAGTGGCAAAGTTTCGCGCTCTCTCACTGATCGATTACATAGATGAGGCGCGCGCAAGCAACATGCAACTGTGCATGTAGGCGCTGACGCATTCAATGCCGAAGAGAAATGTTGTGGCTGCAGGGGCTTGAAGTCAATACAATGCACTGTTAACACGAATATTGGTGCACAGATACCTTATAAAAGACACTCAGAGGCGAATGTTGTTGGTCAAAGGCGGAGTTGACAGATCCTTGGATCATACGGCAGTCTCACACTTCTAAAATTAGGTGAGTTTGATTCTCATGAGACTTCGATGATAGAAACATATAGACCTATTCCTATTGCTATGTTTGACATTGTACTGCATTCGGTTGTATCGTATTTTAATCTAAATTATACCCCAGTCACACTAGGCCCCGATCTCACAACGCTCCCATCACGCTCTACGAGCGTGGTGGAAACGTGTAGAACGCAGTAGAACCGCAACTCGATCTTCTATGAACGTATTGCAATCGCGATCGAGCGTGGCGACGTCACCATGAGCGTGGAGCGCGTGGTCAAATTTTGAACATGTTAAAAAAAACGTGGTGCCAGCGTGGCGGAAATAGGCGCAGTGCTAGCGCATTTTAGCGTAATAGAAACGGGGCGAGCGTAGTACCAACGTAAGTCGAGCGTAGTGCGAACTGAGTGATCGTATTGCAAGCGTGTTGGAGGTCGTAAAAATTGGCTTCCCGATCTGAGCCCGATGTCGTTAATCTTACATCACGCCAATGGCGATATCCCTGAGACCTGACCATTATGCGTCGCCGTCAGGCTGGACCCGTTCGTAATAAGCAAATTGTAAACAGCAAATTGTTAAAAGTGGATTTATAAAATAACAACTAAGAACGTCAAATCAATTCACCAGGGGGCAGCTAATGGTGCTAGTTTTGGTTCACAGCTTATTGTGAACTTCGATTAAACAATGAAGGTCCGTAGTACATGGAATTTCCAATCGGCAGACAAACAGGCAAAATAACATAAGCTGAAAAAAGGTTTTTTATATAACAAAACCTTCAACCTACCCCCACCCTACACAATATAACGCTAACAAAACCGGAACCCACCCACCCATCCCTTGAGCGTTATATAATATGTGAACGACCCCTTACTTTTTGATAATTCTAAGAAAATTTGCATTATATTCTGAACATCTGTTTTTTTCGGAGGAGTCAGAGCTTTGTGACGTCATATTTGAGGGGTCATGGCATTTGTGACGACATGTGACGAATGGTTGAGGGGTCAAAAACGTCTAAATTGCGTGATGTCATTTATGGACGGCTCCTTAATGCATGAAAATCTGTTTAAATTGTTCATGACGTTTTGCCGATATAAACTGCAAATAATTATATGTTTTTGACAAAAATCGAAAGACTGGAAGGCACATTAGGGCCGAATGATTTTGATATAATTTCATCCAAAAGCTCACCGATTTTAATATATATATATATATATATATTATAATTTTAATTATTATGATTTTGGATGTCTGTTCTCCCATTCCAAGGGTGGGGCTCTGACGCCACAGCTTGCGAATGAAACCCGGAGTACTCTTCAAGCTATCCAACCATACTTCTAGTCCTGCGCCGCATCTCATGACCACCGTCATCAACGATTTCCTTCGCAACATCACTCTTCCTCATCCTTGGCATGACCTCCCCGGATTCTGACGTGTTCACACAAACGGACCAAGCAACCTGGATAGAGCGGACTGGAGTTGATATTGCGCCTAGCTGTGATATGCTGGTCTCTCTGACGCAGGGATGTGGTCTCGAGACCGCGATCTTGGTCTTGAGACCGGAAAACTGAGGTCTTGGTTTTGGTCTCGGATCATCGGTCTTGGTGTTATTCTTGGTCTTGAATGGGTCTTAAAGGTCTTAAGGGAGCGGTCTTGGGATTCGTCTCCGTATGAAACTAGCGTTCTTGGCCTTTTGCAGTATCAGAGCAATTTTATCGATATTTATCGGTTATTTCCGATTATTAGAGACGCCGGATGTTTAGGCCCTACACGATTGTTATCGATGTATGGCGTGCTGACCAACTTAATAGATCTTTGTTTACATGATTATGGTACATTGGGCAGAAAAAATGCATTTGCAACGGTGCCAGCCATTTCAAAATTTGCTTTCACAAATTTCAAGGTATTGGAACTTGGAACAATCTAATAAGTATGTGGTCGGCCACGTATACAGTGTGAACCTACAATTCCGATCGAGGTGCGTGGTACAAGTACACCATTCAAACGTAACGTTAGTTTACTTCTTATTTACCTATTATATACTGTAAGTAATTTATAGTTTGATATTCTCAGGCCGAAGGCAAGGGCCGAACCCGCAAAAGTTAAGAGTGGCCAGTAAAACTGCTTCCTGGACCATTATTAAGATTACATATAGTATTTTTTCAGCAATAAAATTAATATTTTAGGCGTGTAATTCTGTTTTAGTGTCTTAATAAATTGAATTATTTATTTTAAAAAAGAGTATCGGTCTTGGTCTTGGTCCATCGGTATTGGTCTTGGTCTTGGTCTCAGACCACCCGATCTCGGTCTTGATCTTGGTCTTGGACCTCTCGGTCTTGGTCTCGGTCTTGAGTTTTTGGTCTCGTGCTCAACACTGCTCTTACATGACTTCTGTGGTACTTGAAAAGTTCGGAGATAATTTTTAAAAAAAGCCAATGTATTAGCTACAACATGGTGGCAGCAAAATTATAGGCTAATCATGAATAGGCCTAGCTAGCTGTTGACCCGTGAAAATCACAGGTCATACTTATTTTTGGGCCGTAGTGTTGTAGTTCGCGTATGGCGGATAGAAAAACACGTGACTGAGGTAATTATTATTGTTTCTGTGCAAGACCTGGACCGCGCTTCGACGTAATTTATTTTTATTATTGTTATAGGTTTTCGTCCCCATCGGGCTGAACAAAAGAGCCCCTGAATGCCGCTGCATTAAAACGTTGTGTATAAATAGACAGACGTTGAAAAAGATGAGTTGTATCGCTAGGGTCTCCCGTTGCCTGTGTCATACGTCGGCCCAGCTCTTGTAGAAACTCCATTCCAGTACGGTTTATGGGGCTCAGTGATTCGATGGCCACTGGTACAAAATCATGCGTGGTAGGGAGGGACGAGTACTTGAGGCACTTTCGTTCTGCGGCATGTTCTGCTGCTCCACCGGCTGTTGATGCTGTCAGATGTACACAAGAGGATGCGCATGTGTGAAGGGCTGTTGCGTCCCATGCTAGGTGTCTACCTCTCGCCCATGGGATTAATGTGGCGCCATCTGGTCTCTTGCCATCGGTGCGGATCAGTCCCGACGGTTCTCTTGAGCTCGGAATGTCCGCTTTCAAGAGGGCTCTCCAGATTATTTCATTTATGGCAGAGTGTCGTGCTGCTCTTCCCATTGATCTTTTGCAGACCAGACCGTGATGTCCACCTGGATCGACGCTCTCCCCGCATTGACATGGATGCGGTGCACAGAGCACTAGTCCTAGGCGAAGTCCTGCCGCAACCCTATCCGCCTCATTGTTTAATCCCAACCCGCAGGAAGCCAAAGGGATAGTCCAAAGCCAGTCTCCGGCGTGTGGGGCAGATAATGCTCGCATTCTGGCTTGACTAAGTGGGTTGTCGCATCCGGACCAGACTTTCGCTTTATCTTCGTTTACCAAAGGTCTGTCCCAGGTCTTCTGTCGGATCGGAACCGGTATCATCGTCACTGGAAGGGAATCCTTATGAACGTTGAACATTTCCTCCTGGTACACGTCGTTCCACTCTTCCAAGGCTAAGATGGCGCCAACGAGCGAGACGGTCGACGCAGCTGACGCCAAATAGGCTGAAGTTGCCAGCATCGATACCCGCCTGGTCCCGAGTTCTTCATCTCTAATCGGGAGCGAAGCCTGTAACCACTGAATGTCATTGAGCTCCGTGTTGAGGATCTTCTCCAGTCCTGTTTTAGTCTGATGGTCTATTGTTTCCAGTAACGGGTGGTTCCAGTACGGAGAAGTCAAATGTTGTTATTGTTATTATTATTATTATTATTATTATTATTATTATTATTATTATTATTATTATTATACCCGTCAACGCACTCGCACGTACAACAGTCGTTCTGTACTTTTCCACAACACTGACAGGCTGACTGACAGTTCTTTAATTGTCGATCCCAGAGGGCTGTTTGAACGTGTCTGTGAACGCTAGGGCGTTTAATCTTTGAGTGCAAATGGATGGACGTTGAAACAGTGCACGGTCTCCATGGGGTCTCCTGATACGGCGGTCATGCAGCGACCCAACCCCGTCAAGAACTCGCGTCCAGCGCGATTGATGGGACCCAGCGATTCGAATGCCAAGGGAACGAAGTCGTGTGTGGTGGGAAGAGGTGAATATTTGGAAGACTTTCGGTCCGCAGCATGTTCAGCAGCATCCCCCCCAGGCACTGCTGGAAACAGGTGGATGTAGGAGGCGGCACACGTGTGGATGGTTGTTGTATCCCAAGCGATATACGTGCCTCTCGCCCACGGGATCTGTGTCACTCCATCCGGTCTCTTTCCGTCGCTCCGGATCAAACCTTGTGGCTCCTTCGAGGATGGAGCTTCTGCTTTTAAAAGGGCTTTCCACACAATATCATTCAAGGCGAAGTGTTGGGCCGCTCTTCCCGTCGAATGTTTGCAAACAAGACCGTGATGTCCTTCCGGGTCACCGATTTCTCCACACTGGCATTGATGCGGCGTACAAATGTTGAGTCCCAGGTGAAAGCCCACCGCCACCCGCACGGCCTCATTGCTCAGACTCAACCCGCAAGAGATGACGGGAACAGTCCAGAACCAGTCTCCAGAGTGGGGTGATGTCATCGCGCCCATCCTTGCCCACCTGAGTGGGTCATTGCTGGAAGACCGCACTGCAGCCCTATGTTAATCAAGGGTCTGTCCCAGACCTTCAGACTGGTCAAGGCCGATACTTCACGATCCAGAGTGTTGGTGTGCGGGCCTCGAGGATTTCTTCCTTATGAGCGTCGATTCATTTCTCCGAGCCGATAACGGCAACAACGAGCAACCTGGTCGATGCAGCTGATGCAACATAAGCTGAAGACACCCGTCTAACTCCTAATCCGCCGTCTCTTATCGGAAGTGTGGCATGTTTCCATTTTACATCGCTGAGCTTGATGTTAAGGATGTTTTCCAATCCAACCCGCATTTGGTTGTCCATCTTCTCTAGAAGGGGGTGTCCTCAGCAGGGCGCTGCACGCAGGAGGCAAATCAGCTTCGCCGCCCCGGAGCATGAGCGCAGCAGCATAAGTGCGGCCTCAGCCTGGAGGCAGGCCAAGTCCTTCAATGCGAATTCTAGAGAATCGCTATGTTTAATATTATATTATATTATTATAATATCCGTATTATTATCATTATCATTATTATTATTATTAGCCTATTGTTATTTCTAATACAACGTACACTGCTACTACCACTGGCACTAGGCCTACTTCCACTTCCAGTACTACTGATACATTAACCACTACTACCACCACTACTTCCGATTGGGCTAAGCAATAATTATTGCGTCTGAATTTCTTGCACAAGGTCCCGGCAAGGCTGCAAAATAGTCGTATCGAAGGAGGCCCAATATAACACCTGTGCTCTCCGTCTGACAAAGCAAGCGCTCAAATCAATGTTTGGCTGCCGTGATATCATCTAGCTTAAGATTGTGTACTATACTGGCACCAATTTCGATTAATCTCCGAAAATAAATATTGTAATTCTTTTACTGCAGAATCACGTTTAAAACTAAGTTCCGCCCGTTATTTATGTGACTTAACAAGTGTAAATTTCTCACGAATGCGATTTTGGTGAGTAATTTAATCGTGTTGTAGAATTATGAACAGTATCGAGGAACCTCCAGGAAACATATCAGAACTGTTTTCGTGCCAGCAAAATGCAACAGAGAAAGTTGATTCTCAAAAGAGTTTCAGAGAAGTGAATCCGACCGTCCTATCGTCTGAACAAGTCTCCGTAATTGTGAAGTGCACTGTGATGCTGATTGTTGTAGTTATTGGGATTTTCGGAAACTCTTTATTGTTTGCTGCCTACAGAACAACACCCAGTCTTTGGACGAAGTCTAATATGTTTGTTGCAGGCCTCGCCGTTGCCGATATTATTCACTCTGGACCAACACTGGTGTACTATGTAACGTACCAGCTGCTAATCTACGTTTTTTACAACGATCCTTGCAAATATGGAACTCTTGTTGCCGTATTTACTCCTCTTCAGAGAATGTCGGTAAAAGTGATTAATTTTAATTTCATCTTAGTTGCTTTAGATCGATACGTTGCTGTTGTCTATCCAATGCACTACGAGACAAAGATTACGGAAAGAAAAATTAAATTCGCTATCGGAGTTTCTTGCTCTATGTAATTGTAGTGACAATTGTCTTTTATTGCTGGCTGATAAATGCGAACTGGTCTTCATGCAGTTCGAAATATCCTACGGTACTATTCGTTGTCATTGACCTCACTGATTATTCGTTGGTGACGTTAATCTTGATTGCAGTCTACGGCAGAATACTACTGATTGCAAGAAGACAGCAGAATAAAATATTTATTGACGAAATGCCTACGGCCATACGTAATCAGAATGGCAGCAGTATAGAGATAAATACTGAAGCGGACATAATCGCGAAGAAGAAGCGTAAGGAGTTCAAAGCTACTCGCATGACAGCCGCAGTCGTTTGTCCATACGTGATTTTCTGGTGTCCTTTCCATGTAGGAAGAGCAATGCAGGCGACTGGTCTACAGCAATACTACGTGACTACCATACTGGACATAGGATTGGCTCTCGGCTCTGCAATCCAAGCCGTTGATTGGATCATCTATGGAGCCATAAATAGACAGTTCAAACAAGCATTTAAGAGACTTCTTAAATTGAAAAGCAGTCCTGATCAATTTCAAAGAGCGGTTTTGAAGGAATACACAGGACGCGAAATGCATCATAGTGCAGAATAAGTTAAATGACTTACAGACAGCTAGTTTGGTGTTCTTAACAAAAGTTACAATAACTTCGATCCTTTGGTCGTAGAGAACTATGGGTCTGTTGACATTGCAGCTTTTAAAATGTCGACGCTTTTGGGTACTTTTATAAATGACGTCACGCATTTATGGGAGGGACGTCAGACATTTTGTGATGATGTGTGTCGAGAGTAGGGACTGAGGCAATGCGACGTCACATCAAAACTTTAAATATTCATGTAAAAGTCACGTTCTACTTCTAAATAATAGTAATAAAACAGTTTTGAATTGCTATATTGTAACTAAACAACAATATTAACTTGGATTATGATACCAAAAGATTAATTTAAAACTAGCAAATTGGAAACTATTATTGCAAAATTATTATTGGGCCTACCCAGTAGGCTTATTTATTTACCCAATGCGAATAGTGTGTTTCCTGACTTTGGGCCTGTGGGTTCCACTTCTTTAGCACTTATAGCTTTGACTCATCGTTAATTATAAATGGTTGAACGTAAGTCTTTTGTGCGTTTAATTTGACTTGATTTTTCTAATGCCTTTGACGCGACAAGGCATGATAGCCTTAGGCCTACTATGCAGCAGCTGGCATTACTCCTAAAATTCTATACAGAACAGGGACTGAGACTGGATGGGTGATGGTTCCAGCGGAAGAACATCCATAAAATGTCGTGGATCTCAGACAACAGCAAAATCAACGCAAGGTGGAACCTGCTTCAAACCTGCAGGGTGTTTCGCGGCCTTGAATTTGACCCCAGACCAGTCTGTGAGTCTAGAACCGAGGTGAGACTGCATCGGTTTGTACTGAGAATCAATCCCCTCAGACCCGCGATTTAACAACAGCCGCCTGGGTGGAACCCGAGTTCGGTCTGACCTTTTCGTCGGAAATCGAGTAACAGCTACTGATTGAAACGAGATTTCGCATTAACAAAGGCGAAGGAAGTCGGAAGGACTGTGAGACTACAGAGGCATCACGCTATTGTGAATACTAGGGAAAGTATTTGCAAGCCTTCTCCTTTCAAGAATGAAGGACCGCAGATTGCTGCTCAGACGTAAGGAGTGAAACGGGTTTACTCCAGGAAGATCTACGGTCGATCGCTCTCAACTGCTTGATCCATTTCAGCAGCCTCTGTGGATAGCGTGAGTTGGCCTTAGGGGAACCTTCGACTCCATCGATCGAGCGGCTATCTGGCGCCTGCTACGAACCATCGGCCTCCCAACGAATTGTGGAC
>OY365811.1:22614096-22619096 GCA_959347315.1 Bimastos eiseni
GAGAGAGAGGGAGGGAGAGAGAGAGAGAGAGAGAGAGAGAGAGAGAGAGAGGGAGGGAGAGAGAGAGGGAGGGAGAGAGAGAGGGAGGGAGAGAGAGAGAGAGAGAGATAGAGAGAAGAGAGAGAGAGAGAGAGAGAGAGAGAGAACGATGAATGAAGGCAGATAGGCAGACAGCCGATGATGAAGTCGATAGATGGATGATTGACAGGGAAAAATTCTGAAAGATAGGCACGCATTGAACACGTGATGGAATTCTCCGAAAAGGCTCTTATTAAGGGACAGAATGACGCATGGGCCTTTAGCCCGTCTGACAGTAGGCTTAAGATATGTAAAGCCCGAAAAGTAAGAGATAGCGTTAGTCTGCAGTTCATCGTTCGAGGAGTTGAGTGTCGAAATAATTGATGGTACCGCAACTAACGTTTATGAAACGACAGGACCAAACCTTGAAGTTCGAAGACTTTAGCGAGCGAAGTGATTTTAAGTAGAAAGCGGCTGAACGAAAAACGAGAAGGACCGAGCGAAAGAAGAGAAGGACCTATGACCGACGAGAGGACCTGACGAGAAGGAAGACGAGGACACTTGCGCGATTCTAGCTTATATTCATCGAAAGATGAATTATAGGCTAGTAATATTTATTTTCTCTGAGTAAATTGTAGAATTTCCTTTTTCTTGAAATACAAATAATGTCTCTGGTTTAATCGAACATTGGACAAGTGTGACAATAGATGTAAAATATTGTGAAACGGCATATCGCACTAATTTTGATGTTTAAATAAATAATCAATCTGTAAAGATGTCTAGAAATTCATTGACAAGATTTTTAACTTACTAGTTCTGTGGTCTGCGAGAGCCCAGGCGTGGCCAATAAAAAATGGCGACCATTCCCGACGAATGGTCTGGATCCGTTCTCATTATCACGGCGTCACTAACCTCTGTCTGGTGATCCATAAATTCACTATGCATCCGATTTGAATTGCTTTTCGACGTTGCCAAAGAAACATTAATCGTCAGTATTGCGTCTTCCGTCTTTTTCTGACTACTTATCACTTCTGACAGAGGCCACTGTCCACTAATATTATTTTGTCTGTAAATCTACTCATCATACTCATTATTATTATTATTATTATTATTATTATTATTATTATTATTATTATTAATATGATTATTATTATTATTATTATTATTATTATTATTTATCTTATTTAATATTATTATTATTATTATTATTATTTTTATTTTTATTATTATTATATTCGTTTATTGAACAGGCTGGCAAGCCACAACAAGTTGGTTCATTTCATTGTGTCTCTTACAGGGCTGTTAATATCGCGATACTTTATCGCGATACTTTTGTTAGTATCGCAGCGATTATCGCGATAGTTTTATTTTGCTAGCATCGCATGTGTATCGCGATACCTATTTTTAGCCTGTCAGCGATACTCGATACCTATACTTTTTCTCACTAAAATTTATATGGTTTCTCAAGCAATATGCGAAGTCAATCGCTGCGCTTTGATAAGTTTGGGCCTGTGATATATATATAGCCTCTTTCGGCCATATACATGCTTTATAGGTCTAAATAAAGAAATGACCGACGTACGTAGGCCTATGCCTGTTTGTGTTCACTGGTAGAAGTGGCTTGCCTAATTAACTTTAGAGTGCTTGCGAATTTAGTTGATCTTGAAATGAATAGGACTCAGGAAACGAAGATTGCAAATGCCATGTCAGAGCACTGTGTTCGAGCTGCGTGCCTGAAGGCTACATCAAAGACATCGTGATTGGCCCAAGCACCAATATGCACAGGACTGAAAAGTCCCTATGTTCTTTCGTGTTAACAGTTTTTGGGCGATATTGAGGGGCAGAAATTTTAGATTCTTTTAAAATAACAAGCTGATTCTTCAACCTTTAGTCGTTAAGCCAAATTTACGAATGACTATCGGGTATGTCAGCAAAATATAAAAAAGTGTCATTAGAGGTTCAAAACACCATATTTTCAAATAGAAGAAAAGTGTAGATTGGAGCGACATCTGTGCTTAAGAGAAAAGCGTGTACACGGAAATTTGACGAGTAACAGGTAACCATTCCTCTTATCTAGATTCCTTATGATTGACCCAAGCGATTCCTTGTGATATTTTCAATAATTATCGTATTGGTATTGCAATTGCAATACTTTTTTCAAGTATTGTTAACAGTCCTGGTCTCTTATTATCCTCTCGCTTGTCTTTCCGCTTCCTCGCGCGTATGTCTCGCTTGTCTTTCCATTCTCTCTTCCAGCTGCTCCATCATCTGCATCTATCGATCCATCCATAGTTCCATAGAAGACGAAGGTGTAGAGGGTGGATTACTTATCCTTTCTACATCTTCTCCCCTTTCTCTATGACAATCTCTTGACAGAGAATCTCTTGACATTTTTACAGTTTTATTATGGCAATGAACACAATTTTAATTTCACAATAATCGCACAATAGTCAATTCGAACTAAACCAGAGAAACAGACTCTTATCTCTGATATCAGGGGACTACAGAATTTCCTTATAAAATAAAATATATTCAGGTCCCGCAGTTGTCGTCAGGTGCTTTCATGTCTTCGCGTCAGATTCTGTTCTCGTTCCTTCGTTTCTTCTCGGCGACTTTCTTTATTTCGAGCCCTACGTCTAATTAAAAATCGATCACGCTCGTCGACTTCTTCTTCCGTCAGTTTCTCGACACTTGTAGCTCTAGAGTTCACCCGTAGTTACTCTATTAACTGAGTAGGCCTCCAGTTCTGCCTAACTCTATACTTAAAGTTGCGATATCTTACTTTAGATTTCAGCGCGTCCATTACATACACACTCGATCTTTTCAATCGCCTTTGACTGTCGCTTTCTCTTTCTTGCCTATGATCACACCGCTTCTCTTAGCGTCTTTGATCTATTAAGGACAAGCAATCGGAGCGGTGGGTGGGAGCGTTGCAGTATCACTCCCAATTCCTGACTGTGCATAAATGCGCTAGTTTATTATTGTATCGACGAGTGCATTACATAAAATGCGGTGGTAGCCTAATCTAGTGATAGGCCTATATAGTGTTACAAGATAGGCTAATTATTACTCGTTCATGATCACTGTAAAAACATGAAATTGTAATTAAGCTAGTTCTGATCGCTCCAAATTCGCTGCTGCTAGTTTTTTTCAGCGGTATTCAAAATCATATTCCTTTAGTGGTCGAGCTCTAGGACTGTAAATACAGTTCAACTTATAACTGTCTATCATTTTCCATCGTTATATTCATCGAAGTCAATTAATGAACCCTTTCCCAAAAGCATCGCCTAGAATAGACCTACCTAATTTCACTGTCTATGTCTGTGCGATGAACAGAGCTAGGGGGCTGAGGAGACACGTGTCCTAAGGAGCCGAGTTGGAGGGGACACCATAACGAGGATTAAAACTATTATTTTTTTATTTCGAAACAAACTAATTCAGGTTATCACACATGATTTTGGCGCACCCCAAAATCCTCATTACAAACAGGCTAAATATTCTTTGCACAAATGCTGTTTCAGATGCAAGCTGTGATCTGTCCTACAGCAAATTGAAGCTAATTTTATCGCAATTCACTGCATATTCTTTGCACAAATGCTGTTTAAACTGCAAGCTGTGGTCTGTCCTACAGCAAATTGAAGCTAATTTTATCGTATTTCACTACATATTCTTTGCACAAATGCTGTCTCAACTGCAAGCTGTGATCTGTCCTTCAGCAAATTGAACCTAATCTTATCGTATTTCACTACATATTCTTTGCACAAATGATGTGATCTGTAATACAGCAAATTGAAGCTAATTTTATCGTATTTCACTGCATATTCTTTGCACAAATGCTGTTTCAACTGCAAGCTGTGATCTGTCCTACAGCAAATTGAAGCTAATTTTATCGCAATTCACTGCATATTCTTTGCACAAATGCTGTTTCAACTGCAGGCTGTGGTCTGTCCTTCAGCAAATTGAACCTAATTTTATCGTATTTCACTACATATTCTTTGCACAAATGATGTGATCTGTCCTACAGCAAATTGAAGCTTATTTTTATCGTATTTCACTGCATATTCTTTGCACAAATGCTGTGATCTGTTCAACAGCAAAATGAAGCTAATTTTATCGTATTTCACTGCATATTCTTTGCAACATGCTGTTTCAACTGCAAGTTGTGATCTGTCCTACAACAAATTGAAGCTAATTTTATCGTATTTCACTGCATATTCTTTGCACACATGCTGTTTCAACTGCAAGTTGTGATCTGTCCTATAGCAAATTGAAGCTAATTTTATCGTATTTGCAGCTTCAATGGGACAAGATTGTCTCAGCGATCCTGTTCTTCTAAGCATCGAATGAGAAACATTGGATAAAACAAATTCTGATAACGACATTAACCAATTTGCGACAGTTAAATCAAGAAATTTTTTACAGACTGTCTACGACAGTCATGTATAAATGACCCGAGCATAAAAGTAAACAGTTCAAAAATTAAGAATGCAGTAGGCTAATCATAATTATTGTTGCTAAATTGTGGTAAACAACTACTTTTAAATAGGTGGAATTTGCTTAATTGAGCAAATGTTTAAAAATAAAATTATGAATTTTGATGTGATGATGTGATATCACATTTCTTTGGACCCTTTTCCCTTGTTACACATCGTCACAATTGTGTGACACCCCTGCCCATAGGTTCGTGACGTCATGTATGGATGGCCCCCAAAGGGGCGCCAATTCTATAGTTTGTCCCCGGGCGCAAAATACCCTAGCTCCGCCTCTGGCGATGAATGTGATTACGACAGATCAAACGGATTCTGTTGGCATCAATTGTATTAAATCGACTCCTGAGAATCCGAAAAACGCCTTCACGGCAACAGTCTCTTTTGCCGTAACGAATGCGAGTAGGACACAGTGCACCGACAAAAGCGCGCAGACGAATGCGCGCAATGTAAATGACCCAACGAAAAAGTGCGAGACATGAGCGCGCAATCATA